>CAKNXH010001456.1:64576-104103 GCA_932178445.1 Andricus quercusramuli
TAGCGTGCTACGCACCAGTTGATAGCGATTCGAGGGAAGTTAAGGACGCCTTCTGAGACACTCTAAATGATACAATAAGTATTTGCGATCAAGGTGAAAGAATAATTCTGCTAGGAGATATGAACGGATGGGTCGGTGTCCAACGTCAGGATACAGATACAGAAAGGGTGCTAGGTAATTTTGGAGATCCAACAAGAAAAAATTATAACGGGGAAAAGCTAGTTAGTTTATGCTTAGAAAAGGGCCTATTTATTACAAATACTTGGTTTAGACATAAAATGATCCACATGTACACCTGGCGTAAAGGAAATAGCCACAGCATAATTGACTTTGTTATTGCGGATGAAAGATTAAGAGAACTAGTTAAAGATACAAGAGTCATGAGGGGTTCCGAATGCAATTCTGATCATTACCTTTTAGTCTGCAAAATAAACTTAGGGCGGGGATGGAGAACAAAGAAAACAAAGAAAACGAAACAAACACGAATAAAAATCGAAAATTTACAGAGACAAGAAGTGCAAACAGAGTTTAAAAAGAGGTTAACTGAAAGCATAGATAGGGCAACGTGAGAAGCGCTTATAAGCAATAAAGATATAGAGGGCGCGTGGACTTTATTACGGGATGTCATTGTCAAAACTGCGACCGAAGTATGTGGTACAGCGGTTGTAGGAAGAAAGTCTGGCGATGCGTGGTGGAACGATGAAATTGCGGCAGCCCAAAAAGAAAAGAAAGAAGCGCACAATAAAACGCTGAACTTGACAGGTCTTAGCGATGAGGAGAGAACTAGACTTAAAAATGATTACAGACACAAAAATAGGAAAGTTAAACGACTAGTCAAAGAGAGTAAAGAGAAAATCAGAACAGAAGAAGAGAATAAAATAATAAACTACTTTGAAGGAATTATGAAACTATTATATAAACAGTTGAAGGAAAGTAAAAGTACAGAGTTTGCTAGCATGAGAAACAGCAAAGGCGAAATGCTATATGATATAGACGGAATAGTAGACGCTTTGAAAGAGTCTTTCAAAGAACTATTGGGAGGTGAAAATATCGGACAACAAAACTGCGACATAGAAGATAATTCATTAGAAAACCCAATTGAAAAAGTCTGTGTCACTGAGGTCAGAGATATAATTAAGAACTTGAAAAACGGTAAGGCTGCGGGTATAGACAATATTAGCGCTGAAATGCTTAAATACGGTGGTGAGTACATACCTCACAGGTTGTGCGAATTAATAAATTTATGTATCGAAACGGGAGAAGTCCCAGACGATTGGAGAAAAGCGATTATCGTACCAATATACAAAAGAAAAGGAGATAAAAGCAACTGCAGTAATTACAGAGTTATCAGCCTACTAAGTACCGTAAGTAAAATATACTCAAAAATACTTATCCTTAGGGTAATTCAAATTACAGAAGAGAAAATATGGGAAGTCCAAAGTGGATTTATGCCAGGAAGATCATGTACGGATCAGATATTTAGCCTAAGACAGGTCGCAGAAAAAAGTTTGAGAGTAGGAAAGAAAGTCTTCTGTGCATTTATCGATCTAGAAAAAGCATTCGACACGGTAAATAGAAGTAAACTTTGGGAAGTCCTTTAAGAGTATGGAGTGAATGGAGGGCTCCTACAAGCAATAAAAACAATATATACAGGTAGTAAAGCGAGTGTAAAGGTAAATGGGAAAAAGAGTGAATGGTTCGATATTATGCAAGGCGTGAAACAAGGATGCGTTATGTCCTCGTGGCTTTTTATCATATTCATGGATAAGTGCCTTAGAACTGCCCTCTTCGACGAAAAAGGTATAGATCTCGAAACCGTCAAGGTACGTGGGTTGGCTTTCGCGGATGACAAGATTGTTATGGCAGAATCAGTCGAAGACTTGCAAAGAATGTTGAATAAACTTAATACAAGCATGAAGAACATGGACCTCAAAATTAACGTGAATAAAACAAAAGTCATGGTGTTTGAGGGAAAAAGTGAGAAAACAATATGCAACATAGTTCTAAATGATGGAAAATTAGAACAAGTTGACAAGTACGTATATCTAGGTAGTCTATTCACTAACGACGGAAAAATAGATGGGGAATTAGATAGGCGCATAAATAAGGGTAAGCAGGTTATCGGTAGAGCAAGGTCCATCCTCACAAATAAAAACATATCAAAAAAAGCTAAAATGGCCATACATAACTCTATTTTCGTACCGACTGTACTATACGGTAGCGAGACATGGACCTGTCAAGAAAAGAACAGGAGTAAGATCAACGCGATCGGCATGAAAGCTCTGCGCATAATATGCGGGAAAACACTGATGGACAAAGTACGAAACGAGACAATCCTCGAAGAATGTGGTACAGGGGAGACACTAGTTTACATATGGGAAAGAAATCAGCTAAGGTGGTTTGGACATCTTGAAAGAATGAAAGATGAACGACTGACCAAGCAAGTGTATAAAGGTAAAGTAAATGGCAAAATGCCCAGAGGTAGACCGCCGAAAGAATGGTTAGAATCTGTGAATGAGACACTAATACGAAGAGACATAAGAAGCCATAGAAATACAAGAGCCTGCATGAAAAAATGCATGGACGTGAATGAAGCTAGAGTAGTATGCCAGGACAGAAATATGTGGCGACAAATAGTTTATAAACAGAGTGACAATAGAGTGAATGATGCCTGAAATAAAGACCTTGGATACTAATGGGCCCAGGTGGGTAACCATACGTAATAATTTTGTGAGGCTCCTCACTTGGGGTGATCGCTAGAGAGATTGATCAGCAACCTGGGTCGGAGCAGTGTTGCGGAGTGAACGTGTAATTTATATAAATAACACGAGAACTCCAGATCAATCTAAAACATCTATACATAACACCTACATACCCATCCACCCTATACCCATATACCGATCAACCTCATACCTATATACCTATTTCACTACTTTCCAACCGAACAAGTCACGCCTACCCCAGAAGGGAAAAGGCTTAATGGTATAATAATAATAATAATAATAATAATAATAATAATAATAATAATAATAATAATAATAATTTACCAATAACCTTTTTGGCTGACTTGAGGTTTTTTTCTACTGTGCATGATGTCTGATTAGAAACGGCATTGCCACGAAAAGCATTTCTACAGTAGGGAGAGCAAACTAGGGTCAGGCCCAAAAAGTAGATAAAGTCATTTTTTGTTGGACATCTCATATTCCAGCCAATTTTTTTTTAAAGAATGTTTGATGAAAATTTCCCACTTATAAGTATTTATAGTAACAGAGGGTATCAGAGATGAACTTATTTATCAGTAGAAAAAGTAGTATTTATCAAAGTTTTAAATTCTACACTTATAAGAAATTCTTTATCAATCTTATTGCGATATAAAATTCCAAATTAACTTAATTATTTCTTTTTTTGCTTTTAATATCTGCTGGGATAACATTTTATATTTGAATAAAAATTACAGATTACTGACAGCCAATTAAATTTAAATTTAAATTAAAATAGAAATTCAATAAAAGCCTATATGGGTATTTCAATATTTATTATAATTTATGATTATCCATTATATTTTTTAGTACTTTAAATTGCAGCATAGATTTTTATTTGATAGTTACGCAATAAAAATAAGAAACGTGTAATAAACGTGCTATTTTTGCTAGTTAAGATAATCAAACTATTATTCAGGATGTTAAAATAATTGATCCTGATAGTAAGAACTTTATGATATGAATAAATTATTGTTTATGGTGGATTATTCACGTCTGAATAGAATATGACGAAGGTGCGTTGAGGTGAATGAAACGAGCATGAATGCATTATAATGCATAATGGATTCTGACAGTGCGAAGCTTTTACTTTTTCCAACCAGAACGTGGAAGATTAGCAATCCCACCTGCCTGCCTATTTACGCGTAATTCGTCGCCAAACCAACGTAGCAGTTACCACATTCCTTTGAAGAAGAAACCATTCTTTCTTCCCGCAATATACAAGGCGCCGTAATATAAAAGCAAAGTTTTCATTATTTTTTGCTAAATTTAAATATGTTTTCAAAAACATTCTTATTACTGTAAAAAACAAAATAGAGACTTTAGATTTATTTGAAAAATTCAAAATAGTGCCAATAGCAGCATAAATTTTGAAAAAAAGTAGAAAACAGTTTCATCAGGCCTCACAGTCCCTTTGGGATAAAATATAATAATATAGGAACCAGAGGGTATTTTTTTACTCTCAAAGGGTAACAAACTCAGGATAAATTCATAAGATCCAAAAACAATTCAAGTTAAATTCGAAAGAATTCAAATGAATTGAAAACAGTTTAAAAATAGGAACAAACTTTATTGAATGCAGTAACTTTGAAATCAGCTTGGAAAAATTCAAGGGACTTCAGGATATTCAAAAAAAATAATTTGGAATCTATTCGAATCTTCGAAACAATACTGATTTGTAGCAAAAAAAGTGACTAGTAATTACAGAACAATTTAAAAAAATTCAAATAAATTGGAAATAATTTGAAAAAACAAAAAAAAATCTATTGATTCCAGTAAAATTTGAATTGAATTGTTCGTAATCTTTTTAGATAATCTTAAATATTTAAAGTCCTAAAAATATTTTGAAACTTTTGAAAACTCTAGAAAATTCCAAGGAATATATATTTTTTTAGAGGTAATTAAGCAATAAGTATTTTTCCAATTTGAAAAAAAAAATTCTAAAAAGTTATGCGTATTTGAATTTTGTGCTTTATTTTTCAAAAAAAAACTAAACTTTTTCATTAAGCCACTATAACTTTCAAATAACTGAGATATCCATTATTTTCTTTTTGATTATAACTTTCAATTTTTCTGGAAAAATTAAAAGTCGATTTTCTCCAAAAACACACACTTAAATTCTTTGCCAATTTTTTTCAATTTTTTGTACTTTGATGAGGAAGATATCTTGCAAGTTTGATGCTGGCTAAATAACCGCTGTGGCAAGGAGAATTTTTTTTCTTACTCCTTTTTCTCGTGAACAAATTCAGCCAGTCTAAAAAAGATCTATAAAAAATGTCTCTTGTTCTTTTGCGATATCTTTCATCGTTTACGAAAAAAAATAAAAAATTACATTTTTGAGGAAAAAAAATGGTCCTGGCCTCAAAAATGGTTTATCCCGCATGATGCTGATAAGATGCCTTTCTTCTATTGGCAGAAACTTCTAAAAATATTAAAAAAAATGATAAAGTGGAGTAGATAAGCTAGGCCGGTTCTGGACCAAAAAGTAAGACGGAGTCTGGATACGCATTATAAGACGGACACTGGATCTCACTTTTAGCCCATTTTTTTATCCAGACTCTGTCTTACTTTTTGGTTCGGAAGATTATTGGAGGGTCGTCAGGACCCTCCAATAATGTAAGACGGAGTCTGGATAAAAAATGGGCTAAAAGTGAGATCCAGTGTCCGTCTTATAATGCGTATCCAGACTCCGTCTTACTTTTTGGTCCAGAACCGGCCTAGCTTATCTACTAACTGGAATTTTCAAAGAAATATTTTTTTTTCTGTTTTCAAAATTTGAAAAAAAAAATAAAAGATATTTTCTGGGAAATCCCACCTTTTTTATTTTTCTGCATATTTTTTTACCATTTCTGCTAATAGAAGAAAGGCATCTTATCAGCGTGCTGGATGAACCATTTTTGAAATCGGGAGAATTTTTTTTCCTAAAAAGGTCATTTTTGAATTTTTCTCGTAATGGATGAAAGCTAACGGAAAAAACAGAAGGCGGTTTCCATATTACTTTCTTAGATGTTGAAAAACTTTCATTATAACATTTTTTCGTATCTGTCATTGTTTCCGAGAAGAAGTAGAAAACTCGATTGAGAGCAAAAATTCTCCCGGCCACAAAACGTATTTAGCTAGCTTTAAACTTACAAGATAACTTCCTAATAAAAAAACAAATGTAAAAAAAATCGTGTTTTTTAAAATAAAAGCACAAAATTGAAATATGAATAACTTCGTAGGAAACATCTTTTTTGCAAATCGGAAATATACGTATCGTCTAATTTCCTCTGAAATAGTTGAAAATTTATTTATTTGGTTAAAAATTTAACTATTTTAGTAAAAAGTTGAACAATTTGGTTGAAAAGTAACTTTTTTCTTGAATATTTATATTTTCGGTTTGATTTTATCCTTTAAATCTTTTAAAATTCCTGCAAATACCTTGAAATCGTTTCATAGTTTCCTAAAAATCCCTTGAAATCTTTGGAAATCCTAAAAAATTCTTTGAAATCCCTTGAAATTTTTTGAATATCTTGAAATCCTTCAGAATCCTTTAGAATTCCTTGAAATCTTTGAAAAACGTGAAAATATAGTTTAAAAAGTTTGAATCATTTAAAAGCCCTTGAATATAATTACTAATCTAAATAATAATTTTTATAGAAAATTACTAATTTAATTTTTTTAAGTTGATTTATTTTAATTTCTTTTTAATTACTGATATAAACTAATCTAACTAGTCCAAATTTATTCAAAAGCTTCACTAGTCTCAAATTTCAGAAGCTTTTTAATAATTTTGAAAGATTTGAAATTATTTTTTTGAAGATTTCTGGAAAAATTTCGAATGGTTTTCGTTTTATTTAAAAAAAATAAGTTTAAGATTGGAAGATTTTAAACTGTGTGGAAAAATAATATTGAGGCAAAGTTTTGCAATTTTGATTTATGAGATAATTGTAGAAAAAATGTGAGTAATTTTAAGAGATATTTAGAAATTTTGAAACGATACAAAAGGAATTAAAACTTATAAAGATATTTTTAAAATTTTGTAAGGTTTCAAGAAAAAAAAATTTAGATTCCTAAGAGAAATTATAATGTTTTTTTATTTTGAAAAATTAATTTAAAGAAATATTCAAAAATATTTCAAAACATTTCAAAAGATTTATAAAACTGTCAAAGAAGAATCTGAAAGATTTTGAGAAAAAATTTTTAAGTTTGCAGAATTAAAAAAAAAATTCAGCAAAAACTTGAATAATTTTAAGAGATTAGAAGGTTCAGAAATTCTGAAAAGATTAAAAGAAGAATTTTCTTAAGATTATTGGGGAAATTTTAAATTATTTTTTGTTTAAAAAAAAAACTTTAAAAGAAATTGAAAATTATTTCGAAACATTTCAAACGATATTCTAAAATTTTGAAAAATAGTGTAGAATATTTTAAAGCAAACTGTTTCAGTTTGGTCAGATTAAACAATGAAAAAAAGTCGAGTAAATTCAAGAAATATTTATAAGATTTGAAGAGATTCAGAAGGAATTTCAAACTTTTGAAGATTTTACAGAATGTAGATTTTTATAGATTTCAAAAAAAGAACTTTAGAAGCTTTAAAAGAATTTTGAAAGGTTTCAAGAAAATGAACAAATTTTTTTTCAATTTTTGGGAAAATTCGGAAAATTTCAAGGCAATTTATTTACATTCTCAATAATTTTTCAAAATTATGAGAAGAATTCGGGTCAGTTAAGAATTTAATTTCTGCCTAACTTCTAAAAGTGCTAAATATCTTTTAAAAAGACTCGAAAATTTCCTAATATTTTGTAAGATCCTGGAAAATAAAAAAATGACTTTAAAATCTTCTAGATTATTTTTAACACATCTGAAATATTTACAAATCTTTTTTCATTTTCAAAATTTCTTCAAATCCGTGGAAATGTTTTTAGAAAAATCATTTTAGAGCTATACTATCGGGTTGACCCAACTAAATTTTTTATTCCATGAAATCTTCTGGTAGATGGAGTATTTGGTTGATGCAACCAAAAAAAGTTGTTGATTCAACCAAAT
The DNA here is from genome assembly GCA_932178445.1 of Andricus quercusramuli. Lineage (NCBI taxonomy): Eukaryota > Metazoa > Arthropoda > Insecta > Hymenoptera > Cynipidae > Andricus > Andricus quercusramuli. The sequence continues at coordinate 72,361 of CAKNXH010001456.1, forward strand.
TTTCATGTAAATCCAAAAAACAGTTCTTCTGATTAAAAAAAACTTCTGAGAGTAGTAGGCCTATGAATAAGATTCTTTAACGGTATAAGGAACTCTTTAATCATGTCTTCTGGCTTTTGTCCTCTCGTTCAATTCGAACAAAAGAAAGCAAATAAAAATTGTATATTTTTTTTTCAAACCTTCTGATCTCCAAATCGAAGTTGCCGACGAGAATTTCGGGACACATTAATCCGACAAAGAAAGAGCCTTTTGTCATCGGCCGTTGGACTGTTTCGAGCGAGTTGATTTTGCACGGTCATATGATCTTGTTTGTCGATCACGTCGTACACGCTGTCTCCATGAATCAATAGGTCCTCCTTAAACAAAATCAATTTTTGCACTGTAATTATTTTCATCAGGAATGGTCTCTTTCATTAATTGATTTTATCTCAATGAGAAATTAGCATCAGGATTATAATAATATGCATAAACAAATTAATTTCTGTAGGTAAATAAATTAAATTGAATTTAAAAATTTTTAAATTTAAAGAATTTAAAAATTGAATTTTTTGCTACAAAATCCTAATTTAGAAATTTTCTGGCTTACCCTTACTTTTCCCTGATCATCAACATATATCACAACTTAGTGCATTTTTAAAAAATAGATGAATTCTTAACTAAAAAAGATAATTTTTATGTGAAAAAATTGATTTTGAACCAAAATATTAACAATTTTAACAAAATAGTTCAATTTTCAACCAAAGATGTACATTTTCAAAAAAGCAGAATAATTTTATATTTAAAAATGCGAATTTTTTATTTAAAAAATACGAATATTCAACAGAATATATGAATTTCATCCGAATAGTTGATTTAAATACAACAATTATTTTCTATCATGAAAAAACAATTTTCAACCAATTACATGAAGTTTCAACTAAAAGAGATCAATTTTAAGTTTGAAAAATTAGTTTTAATTGAAAAATAACAAATTTCAACGAAATAGGTAAATTTTTATCCACAGAGATAAATTTTCAACCGAGCAGAATAATTTTCAATTTAAAATACGAATTATTTATTCAAAAAATACAAATTTTCGACAAACAGTACGAATTTTCATCCAAATGGTTGATTGAAATAGAAGATTGATTTTCTGCCAAAAAAAAAAAACAATTTTCAACTAATCACATGAAGGTTCAACTAAAAGAAATCAATTTTAAGTTGAAAATTTTAGTTTTACCCAAAGAATGGAAAATTTTTAACCAAGAAGATTTAAGTTCTATCAAGAAATATTAATTTTCAACAAACCACATGAATTTTCAATAAAATAGTTCAGTTTTTTTAACAAAGAAATAAATTTTCAATTAAAATGATGAATCCAAGAATAATTTTTAACCAAAAAAGATGAATATTTAACAAAAAAGTTGTTTTTTTGAACTCAAATAAAGAAATTTTAACAAAAGAGTAGTAATTTCATCCAAAGCAGATTTTTGATCCAATGAAGAAAAAAAATCTTATACAAAATGTTGAATTTGTTCACCAAAAAGATGAATTTTCTACATAACGGTTAAATATTTATACCGAAAATATGAGTTTCCAACAAAAAACTTAAATCGCAACAAAACTGCTGAATTTTAATGTCAGAAAAAGAATTTTCCACGAAAAAGTTACATTTTCTACTCAAAGAAACGAATTTCGAATCAAATAGTTGAATTCAGAACTGAGAAACATAAATTTTCAGCCATAAAAAAACGAATTTTCAATAAAATAGTTACACTAATAACCAAAGAAATGAATTTTCAACAATTATTATGCGTCTTCAACCAAAAAAATTATTATTTTAAACTAAATAACAGAATTTTTGACCGAAAAAATAACTTCAAATGAAGATTCATTTTCTACCAGAAAAGATAAACTTTCAAAGGAAGAAATGAATTTTCAACCAAAAGAGATGAATTCTCAACGAAAAATGTAATATTTTATATTTAAACTAAAAAATATTTCCATTACAAACCAAAAACTATTGAATTCAACAAAGAAAAAAATACAAATTTTCGAAAAAACAGTTTTATATACAATTAATTTTTCAGGTGGAAAATTTAACTTTTTTACTTTTTTTAACTTTTTTTGTTGAAAAATTAGTATTTTTTTGTTGAAAATTCGTCTCTTTGATTTTTTTTAAATTCCTCTCTTTTGGTCGAAATGAAATCTTTTTTGGGTAAAAATTCAACTGTTTAATTAAAATTAATCAGTGATGGTAGATGATTTAACTATTTTCTTACAAATTTCTCTTTTTTTTTGGTTGGACATTAATTTTTTTAACTGAAAATTTGACTTTTTCATTTTGCTGGAAAATCCAACAATTTGGTAGAAGATTGAACTATTTGGTTGAAAATTCATGTCTTTTTTTAAAACTTTGCGTTTTTTAATAAAAAATATATTTTTTAAATACAATCTATTATTTGAAAATTAATCAGTGGTGGTTGAGAATTCAACTGTTTTACTACAAATTTGTTCAATTTTTTTCGTTGGACATTTTTGTAACTGAAAATGCGACTTTTTTATTTTGCTGGAAAATGCAATAATTTGGTTCAAAATGTATCGCTTTTACTACAAATTTATCCTTTTTTGGTTAAAAATACAAGCTTTTGGTTAAAAATTAATCCATTTTAGTGAAGCATTCAAATATTTTGTTGAAAATTAGTTTTTGTTTGTTGAATCGAACCTTTTTTTATTTTAGATCAATTTTTTTGTTGGCATATTTTAGTTTGAATCATTTTTGTTGAAAATTCAACTATTTTTTTGAAAATTCGTTTTCTTTTGCTAAAAATTAATTTTTTCAACTACAAGTTCAACAGTTCGGTTGGAAATTCAACATTTTGGTTGAAATTATCTTTTTAAGTAGAAAATTAATCTTTTTGGAAAAAAATTAAAACTTGACATTTGAAAATTAAAGTTGAAAATTGAACTATATGATTAAAAATTAATCTCTTTTGGTCCAAATTTCATATTTTCGGCTAAAAATACAATATTTTAGTTGAAAATTATCAATTTTACTTGAGAATCCAAGAATTTGTTGAAAATTTGTTTTTATTAGTTAAATCCAATTATTTTTTATTTTAAAGTAATTTTTTGTTGTTGTTGAAATATTTTAGTTTAGATCATTTTTGCTGAAAATTCAACTTCTTTGTTGAAAATTCGTTTTTTTCTTTTGGGTGGAAAATTAATTTTTTTAACTGAAAATTTAACAGTTTGGTTGAAAATGCAAATGTTTCTTCAAAAATGCAACTGTTTGGTTGAAAATTAACTTTTTAAGTAGAAAATTAATTTTTTTGGATGGAAATCCATCTTTTTAGTTGAAAATTAAACTATTTTGTAAGAAATTCATCACTTTTGGTCCTAATTGCATCTTTTTTTGATTAAAAATGGAACTGATTAACATTATATGAAAATTCGCTCATACAATTTTTGGTCAAACAATAATATTTTTCTTTTAATTCAATAATATGGTTGAAAATTAATAATTTTGTTGAAAAATTGACTTTTTCGTTAGAAAAATAATCCTCTCGGCCTGTAGAAAACCTGTAAATGCATAATTTTAGGTACAATTGTATTAAATGAACAAACAGTATTTTTTATGTAAGAATGAAGGAAGGAAGTAGAAATTGCCCCAGTGAGCCTACGATTTTTGACGTTGAAAAGTAAATTTTGACTAAGTATTGAAAAATAATTTACTCTTGAGTATTAAGTTACGTCATAAAAATTTTTGAAAGAAATGTATTTTGTTTATTCACAATCTGCGATTGAACATTTCAGAATCGTTTGATTAACAAATTATTTTTTCATAAACTATTTATGAAAAATTGATGAAAATTTTAGGGGATGGTGAAAAATCAATGCAATTAACAATAACATTCTCAAAATCGTGTGCTTTGTTTTTGTTGCCAATTCATATCATTTTTTTCATAAACAAATGCCGATTTGAAAAAATGTAAACGCTTAACATTCAGAAGCCGTTTTTTTAATTTAAAAGTTCATTTTTTTTCGTAGAAATATTCTTTCTTTCTTGAATAAAAATGCAACTTTTTTATCGAAAATTCAATTATTTCTTAGAAAATTTACTTTTTGTTTAAAATTTTATCTTTCTTTAGAAAAGTCTATTGCAACTGTTTGGTTTAAAATTCAACAATTTTGTTGAAGTCATACTTTTTGGTTGAAAATTCTGCTGCCTTTTTAAAAAGCAAACTATTTTTTAGAAAATTTTCTTTTTGGTTAAATCTAATATTTTTGTGTTGAAAAGAGATCTGAAATCTTTTCTAGGTGAAAATTCAACTATTTCTTTGATTTTTTTTTTAATTAAAAATTAATCTGTTTCCAGAAAAATTCCATCTTTCCTGGATAAAGATGCAATTTTTCGGTTGAAAATAAAAATATTTTGTTAAAAAGTCCAACTTTTAGTTGAAAATTCTACTGTTTTGTTGAAAATTGAACTATTTCCTAGAAAATTTACTTTTTGTTCAAAATTCATATTTTGGTGTTAAAAAATGAACTGAAAGCTTTTCTCGATGAAAGTTCAATTTAAAAAAAAAACTGTCCTTTTTTAATAAAAATTCCTCTGTTTTAGTACAAATTTCATCTTTCTTGGATAAAAATTCAACTATTCGGTAGAAAATTCAACTATTTAGTTAAAAATTTATATCTTTTGGTTGAAAAAATTCTTCTTTTTGGATGAAAAATTCAACTCTTTTTGTATAATATTAATCTTTTTTTAAAAATACATATTTTGTTGTTGATTAGTCAATTAAAATCTTTTTTGTATCAAAAATATTTTTTCTGAAAATTTGTCTTTTTTTTTGTATTTTTCTGTTAGAAAAGTCTATTGAAATCCTTTTGGATGAAAATTCAACTCTTTTTCGAAAATTTGTCTTTTTGATTGAAAAATTCACCTGTTTTAGTAGAATTTTCATTTTTCTTAGACAATTCAACCGTTCAGTTAAAAATTTAACAATCTTGTTAATAAGTCATACTTTTTGATTAAAATTTCGACTATTGAGCAAAAAATTAACTTATAGTTTACAATTCTCATTTTGGTGCTGGAAAGTGATCGGGAATTTTCTTTGAATGAAAATTAACTATTTTTTTAAAGTTTTTTTTCTAATTCATCTGTTTCAAAAGAAATATTTTATCTTTCTTGAATGAAAATCCAACTATTTGGCTTAAAATTCAACAGTTCTGTTGAGAAGACATACTTTTCGGTTGAAAATTCGGCTGTTTTGTTGAAAATTTAACTATTTTGTAGAAAATTTACTTTTTGGTTGAATTGAATATTTTGGTGTTAAAAATAGTACTTAAATCTTTTCTGGATGAAAATTGAACTATTTTTTTTTTATTTTTGTTTTTTTAATTAAAAATTCATCTGTTTTAAGTGGAACTTCATCTTTCTGAGATAAAAATAGAACTGTTTGGTTGAAAATAAAACTTTTTTTTATAAAAAGTCGTACTTTTTGTCGAAAAGTTTAAAATTTTGTTGAAAAATCAACTATTTCGTAGAAAATTTACTTTTTACTTAAAATGCATATTTTGGTGTTGAAAAATAAACTAAGAGCTTTTCTGGGTGAAAATTAAAGTATTTCGTTAAAAATGTATCCCTTTTGTTTGAACAAGGATCTTTTCTGGATGAAAAGTTAACTATTTTTCCAAAAGTTGTTTTCTTTTTAAATGAAAATTCACCCGTTTTTAGAGAAATTGCACCTTTTTTGTATAAAAATGCAACTATTGAGTAGAGAATTCATGATTTTTGTTAAAAATTCGTCTGTTTGGGCTAAAATTTCGACTCTTTTCGTATAATATTAACCTTTTGTTTAATATTCATATTATGTTGCTGATAAGTCAATTGAAATCTTTTTTCGATGAAAAATATTTTTTCTGAAAATTTGCCTTTTTAATTCAAAAGTTCATCTTTTTTAGTAGAAATATTGCATCTTTCCTAGACAAAAATGCAGCTGTTTCGTTTGAAAATTCAACTATTTCCTAAAAAATTTACTTTTTGTTTAAAATTTGTATTTTTCTGTAGAAAAGTCTATTGAAATTCTTTTGGATGAAAATTCAACTCTTTTTTTGAAAATTTGTCTTTTTGATTTAAAAATTCACCTGTTTGGTGTTGGAAAGGGAACTGGAATCTTCTTTGGATGAAAATTTGACTATTTTGTTGAATTTTTTTTTAAATTCATCTGTTTTAAAAGAAATTTTTCATCTTTCTTGAATAAAAATGCAACTTTTTGGTTTAAAATTCAACAATTTTACTGAAAAGACATACTTTTTGATTGAAAATTCTGCTGCTTTGTTGAAAATTGAACTATTTTGTAGAAAATTTACTTTTTGGTTCAATGTAATATTTTGGTGCTGAAAAGAGAAATTAAATCTTTCCTGGATGAAAATTCAACTATTTTTTCGAATTTTTTTTTTTTTTTTTTTTTATTAAAAATTCATCTATTTTAAAAGAAATTTCATCTTTCATGGATGAAAATGCCACTGTTTTGTTTTTGATCTTGAAAAGTCAGCTGGAATCTTTTCTAGATGAAAATTCAACTACTTCGTCTTTCTGGATTGAAAATTCAATCTTTTTCGTAAAAACTTATTTCTTGATTAAAAATTTATATTTTGATCGTGAAAAGTCAAATAAAATCTTTTTTAACAGAAAATTCAACTATTTTTCCCAAATTTATGTTTTTTATTGATAAATTCATCTGTTTCGGTAGAAATTTCTTTTTTTCATAAAAATGCAACTTTTTGTTTATGAATTCTTCTCCTTTCCTAGAATATTCAACTATTTTATTTGAAAGATTTGGTTGAATCACTTTGTTGGTAAATCATTTTTTTTTTAGTGGAAAATTCATCTCTTTGTTTGAAACTTTAACTATTTTGTTGAGAATTAATTTTTTTAAATTGAAAATTCAACTACTTGGTTAAAAGTTAAACTACATTGTTGAACATTTTTTTTATATTGAAGGCTTATGACAATGGTTAAAAGTTTAACTGCTTAGTGAAAAAGTCTTTTTTTGGTTTAAAATTAATTTTTTAACTGAAAATGTAACTTTTCCATTTTTTCAAGATTGTTTTTTTTTTTAGTTGAAAATTCTCCTTTTTTGGCGAGAACCAAATTTTTCTTGGTTCAAAATGTCATCTCTGTTGGGTAAAAATTCATCAGTTTCGTTGAGAAATAATTTTCTGCTGAAGTCATATTTTTTTTCATAAATTCAATTTTCGTATAAATGTTTTTTGTATCAATTTCATGTTTTTTGATTGAAATATTAACTATGACACTTTTTGTAGGAAATTTATACTTTTGGGTTGAAAATTCAACTATTGTGTTAAAAATTTAATTATTTCATTGAAAATTCAAGTATTTTGTTAAAAAGCCATCTTTCTTAGTAGAAAAGACATTTTTTTATTCAAAATAAATTAAAAATTTTTTTTAAAGTATCTGAAATACTGTTTTATTCCATTTATTTTTTATTTCTCAGTACTTTGTTTTAATTTTCCTTTCAATGTCAAAAATCGTATTCCCACTTGGGAAATTTTTACTCTGGTAGTAGTGGATAAATTGATAATGACTTAGTATTGATGAACGTAAGTACAAAACATCCTTTACGTTTTTTTTTACCATAGAGTGCCCAAGATATTCAGCAGCATTTTCAGATATGTAGAGTAGCTTGCCCTGTTGCGTCATCATCATAATAAACCCAGACATGGCCTGGAAAATATAGATATTGTTTATCAGAAGTCTTTTAGTGCAGAATTTAAGTAGTCATTAACGAGAGCATTGGAGACAAAATTTCAAGGCATTTTAAAAAAGACAAGCGACTTTTTCAAGTTTTGACAAATAGTTTTACTGAGAAAAAAATTTATTAAGTAAAGTTATTTATTTCAATAAAATGTTAATAAAAGTACGTGAGCACAAAAAGAATATGTGCGGAGCCAAAAAAGAGACCTATACATCATTGCGTCTAGCAAAGACAAAATCTGCTTCGATTGGAATTTTTTACTTATTTTTTTTTATTCGAGTTTGAATTTTTAGTTTGGGTCAAATTTTCCCAAATAGGCCACCAGAAATCGAAAGTCACTGTTTTTGTTTAAAATACGAAAAAATGGCAATTTTTTCTATTTGACCAATTCGACAAATGCTCGAATAATGCATTCGTTCATTAACTTTGTTTGAAAAAATCATAAAACTTGTGATGAAATGAATTTTTCTGTCAACAAATAACTGAATAATGCATTCGTTTATTAAATTTGTTCATAATATTATCAAGAATAATCGTAAGAAAAACTTTTTTATTATAATATTGTTTCCATCCAAATTTTTTGCAATATAACTTTAAAAAATCATTGACGAGCAGTGAGGACGTCAAATAGAAAAAATTGTCATATTTGTTTATTTATAAAAAAGTTGAGAATTTTTATAACAAATCAGGCTCGACAACCTTCTTTGAAATTTTATCAGCTTTAAAAAAAAAATTTTGTCGCAATCGGCCAATATTTTTGGGCTGCACGTTATTTTTAGCCAAAAGTATTTTTTTTTCGATAATTTCCATTATTATTAACTTTTTCAAAAAAAATATGTTTGTGACCAAAACCTGGGAAAATCTTTACCAACAGAAGAGCTATTCAAAGTTCATTTTATAAAGAAAAAAAAAACAAATTTCGATTTATGGTGACCCACTTGGAATAATTTACCTGCACTAAAAATTAAATCTCGAATAACAAAAAAAAATGGTCAGAAGAGAATTCCAATCATAGGTCAATTTTTTTGGCTACAGGCACTTTTTCTGTGTGATATTCTTATGAAAGCTCTGTTTGTAAAAAAAAATATATAAAAGGAAAAAATTATACATTTTTGCCTTCTCTATTTTATTTTTCAGTACAATTTCTCTGAATATTTGCATTATTACTAACTAATTTCATTTATAAATGAATGAAAGATTAATAAACAATAATAAATGAATGAATAAATAAAAAACAAGAGACGTACTTTGGAAAATCCTATATTAGGTGTCGGGATATTTGAAGAATCTGCGGGACTGCTTTTCAGGGCTGCAACATAAAATTAATAATAATTTTTAAATAGGAAATAAATTTCCATTTATTTGAATCACGATTTATATAAATATCCAGAATATGTATTTAGGAAAATGTTAGTGAAGCAAAAAAAACTACTTTATGAAATTTTCAGTTTCTTCAAAAAATTATATTTTTTCAACATTTCCAAAGAGAAGATCTGGAAGAACTGGAACTGTTGAATTAAAATTAATGTGTTTCAGTGGTACACTAAATTTTTTGTTGAAAAATAACATTTTGGGGTTGATAATGTATCTTTTTGAAGAAAATTTATATTTTCTTCTCGAAAATTCGACAAATTTGGTAGAAAATTAAACTATTTGCTAGAAAGTTGAACTACTTTGTTAAAAATAAATTTGTTTAGATGAAGATTCATCATTTTAGTTGTAGGTTAATTTCTTCAGTTGAAAATTCAACTATTTTGTTGAAAATGCATTTATCTTTTTTCTTTGAAAATTAATTTTTTAAACTGAAAATTTATCTATTCCATTTTTTGTTGGAATTTATCTTTTTTAGTCAAAAATTCCACTATTTGGTGAAATTTTTTTGATAATTTCGAGAATTCAGTTGAAAATTCATGTATTTTGATAAGAATTAATCTTTCTTGGGTATAAAATTAATCCCGTTCGTTAAAACTCCATGCTTCTAGCTGAGAATTCATTTTCTTGGTTGATAAATAGATTTTTTTATTGAAAATTAATTTTCTTCAACTATTCCATTTTTTGGCGAAAATTGATCTTTTTGATAAAAAATATGATATTTTTGGACAAAAGTGCAACTGTCTAATTAGAAATTAACACATTCCAGTAGAATTCAATTTTTTAGTTAAAAATTCATATTTTTAGTTTGAAAATTCAACTGTTTTGTAGAAAACTTGTTTTTTAGGCTGGAAAATCCAACAGTTTATTAGGAAATTCAACTGTTTAATACTAAATTAATTTTTTTTTTTTGAAAATTGATTTTTCGTAATAAAAAATCAACTATTGTATTTTTGGTTAAAAATGGATCAGCTTTAGTTTCAAAATTCAACCATTTCTTTGAAAATTTATGTAATGTATTGCAAATTCTTATTTTTTTGTAGAGAATTTATATTCTTGGTTGAAAATTCAAATATTTGGTTAAAAATTTAATTATTTTGTTGAAAATTCGTATCTGATGATAGAAAATCGATCTCCTTTGTTGAAATTTCCACTATTTGGTAGAAAATTCGTTTTTTTTTCTTGTTTTTTTTACAATAAATTCTTTCAACTGAAAATTTAATTATTCCATTTTTTGTTGGAAATTTATCTTTTCTAATTTAAAATTCAACTATTTGGTTCAGAGTTGAACTACTTTCTTAAAACTTCATTTTTTTCTGTAAGATTCATTTTTTTGTTGTAAATTCATATTTTCAGGCTGAAAATTCAACTAGTTTGTTAAAACTTCGTTTTTTTTTGTTAAAAAATAATTATTTTACTGAAATTTCAACAGTTTGGTTGAAAATTTAACTGTTTGGTTGCAAATTAACTTTTTTTTGAAAATTCAAATGTTTTGTAGAAAACTCGTCTTGTCGACTGTAAAATTCTACAATTCAGAAATAAATTCAATCAAATGTTTGGTACAATATTCTTTTTTTTTGTGAAAAATAAATTTTTTTTTAATACAAATTTAATTATTGCATTTTTTGTTAAAAATTAATTTTCTTTGTTAAAAATTCAACTATTCAGTTAAAAATGTATTTATTTGGTTGAAAATTCGTCTTTTTAATAGAATATAAATCTCCTTAGTTGTAGATTTGACTTTTTGATTGACAATTTATGTATTTTGTTTAAAGTTGTTTTTTTCTTGCAGAAAATCAATGTTTTTTTCTGTTAAAAATGCAACTGTTTTGTTGAAAATAAAACTGCTTCTAATTTCATACAGGAATATTTTTTGTTGAAATATTAGTTATTACATTTTTGTTGAAAATTTATCTTTGTAGGTTGAAAATTACATTATTTTGTTGAAATTCATTTTTTTTTGTTAAAAATGAATTTTTTCAACTAAAATTTTGACTGTTTGATTGAAATTAAACTTTTTGGTGAAAATTCATATTTTTTTCATAAAAATTCAACTCTCGTGTAACAAACTCGCCTTTTTGGCTCAAACATTCAACAATTCAGTATGAAATTCAACTGCTTGGTAAAAAAGTCATATTTTTTCCTGAAAATTAATTTTTTGTAATAAAAATTCAACTTTCGCATTTCTGGTTGAAAAATTAAGTAATTTATTGAAAATTTATATTTTTTGATCGAAAATTAATCTTCTTAGTTGAAAATTCAACTATGAGGTTAAAAATTTATTTATTCTGTTGAAAAATCATAATTTTGGTAGAAAATAATTCTGCTTAGTTGAAAATATATTTTTCAGGTTGAAAATTCGACTATTCAGCTTAAACTTCAACTTTCTTCTTGCTTTGAAAATTCATTTTTTTAAATGACATTTTTTTCTTTCCAAAAAATAATTTGAAATCTCTACAAATCTTTGAAACCCTACTAATTTATAACCAAAATACAATTTAAATGAATGAGAAATAATTTGCAAATCGAAAAAAATGCATTGATTTCAGTAGAATTTGAGTGAATTTAGATGAATTTAAGGAAAATCAAATTAATTCGATGGAATTCATAAAAAATCAAGCTGAATTCAAAAGATTTCAGGATAAATTAATACGAATTCAGGGCGAATTCTAAATGAATTGCAAAAAATATTGAAAAATCTCTTCACATCTTTGAAACCCTACTAATTTCTAACCAAAAAAGTGATTAATGACTACAAAAAAATTCTAAAGAATTCAAATAAATCGGAAATAATTTTTAAAATCCCTTAAAATTATTAAACCCCTTGGAAAATGCCTTGAAATTGTTTAAATCTCCTGAAAATTCCTTGGAATCTTTTAAATTACCCTGAAATATTTAAAAAACTTTGAAATCCCTTCAAACTATTGAAACAAATCGACAATTTCTGGGAATTTTTCAAAATGTCATAAAATATTTCAAATCCTTTAAAATCTTCTGAAATTCCTTGAAATTGTTTACAATTTGGTTGAAAATTTAACAAATTTTCTTAAAAAGACATGATTTTTTTTTTTGCAAATCCAACTATTTTGTTAAAAATTCGTCTTTTTCGGTTAAAAATTCAAATCGTTTCGTATAATATTAACCTTTTGTCAAAAGTTCATATTTTGTTGCTGATAAGTCAACTGAAATATTTTTTGGATGAAAAATATTTTTTTCTGAAAACTTGTCTTTTTAATTTAAATGATCTTATTTTTTTAGTAGAAATATTGAATCTTTCTTGGACAAAAATGCAAATGTTTTTTTAAGAATTCAACTATTTCCAAGAAAATTTACTTTTTATCACAAATTTTTATTTTTCTGCAGACAAGTCTATTGAAATCCTTTTGGATGAAAATTCAAATCTTTTTTTGAAAATTTGTCTTTTTGATTTAAAAATTCACCTGTTTTAGTAGAATTTCCAATTTTCCTGGACAAAAATTTTTCAAATTTGTTTTCTTTTCAAATAAAAATTCATCTGTTTTAAGAGAAATTTAATCTTTTTTGGTTAAAAATACAACTACCAGGTAGAGAATTCAACAATTTTGTTGAAAAGTCATCCTTTTTGGGTGAAAATTCATCTTTTTGGTTGAAAATTCTGCTCTTTTGTTGAAAATTCAACTATTCTGTAGAAAATTTACTTTTTGGTTAAATTTAATATTTTAGTGTTGAAAAGATAACTGAAATCTTCTCTGGATGAAAATTCAACTATTTTTTAAAATTTTTCTTCAAAATAAAAATTTATATGAAATGCAACTGTTTGGTTGAAAATAGGACTATTTCGTACAAAAAGTCATACTTTTTGTTTAAAATTCTACTATTTTGTTGAAAATTTAACTATTTCCTAGAAAACTTAGTTTTTCTTTAAAATTCATATTTTGGTGTTGAAGAATGAACTGAAAGCTTTTCTGGACAAAAGCCCAACTTTTTAAAAAAAAAATCTCCTTTTTTATTGAAAAATCATCTGTTTTAGTACAAATTTCATCTTTCTTAAATAAAAATTAAGCTATTTGGTAGAGAATTCAACTATTTCGTTAAAAATTCAATTCCTTTGGCTGAAAAAATTCCTCTTTTTGGATGAGCAATTCAATTTTGTTCGTAGAAACTTATTTTTTTGTTAATTAATTTATATTTTGATCTTGAGAAGTCAACTTGAATCTTTTCTAGATGAAAATTCAACTATTTAAAAAAAATATTTCTTTTCAAATAAAAATTCATCTGTTTTAAGAGAAAATTCATCTTTTTTGGTTAAAAATAAAACTATTAGGTAGAGAATTCAACAATTTTGTTGAAAAGTCAACCTTTTTGGGTGAAAATTCATCTGTTTGGTTGAAAATTCTGCTGTTTTGTTGAAAATCTAACTATTTTGTAGAAAATTTACTTCTTCGTTAAATTTAATATTTGAGTGTTGTAAGGAGAACTGAAATCTTTTCTGGATCAAAATTCAACTATCTTTTTTAATTTTTTTTTTTAAATAAAAATTCATCTGTTTTAAGAGAAATTTCATTTGTTTGAATAAAAATGCAACTGTTAGGTTGAAAATAAGACTTGTTTGTTAAAAAGTGGTAGATTTGGTTGAAAATTCTTCTGTTTTGTTAAAAATTTAACTATTTCGTAGAAAATTTAGTTTTTGTTTAAAATTCATATTTTGGTGCTAAAGAATGAACTGAAAGCTTTTCTGGATGAAAGTTCAACTTTTTAAAAAAATTCTCCTTTTTTATTAAAAAATCGTCTGTTTTAGTACACATTTCGTCTTTCTTGGATAAAAATTAAACTATTTGGTAAAGAATTCAGTTATTTCGTTAAAAATTTAATTCTTTTGACTGAAAAAATTCGTGTTTTTTTATGAAAAATTCAATTTTGTTCGTAAAAACTTATTTTTTTGTTAAAAAATTTTTATTTTCATCTTGAAAAGTCAACTTGAATCTTTTCTAGATGAAAATTCAGCTATTTAAAAAAAATTTCCTTTTTAAATGAAAATGCATTTGTTGTCAGATAAATTTCATCTTTTTTTTGTTAAAAATGCAACTATTGGGTAGGAAATTCAACAATTTTATTAAAAAGTCATCCTTTTTTAGTGAAAATTAATCTTTTTGGATTGAAAATTCATCTTTGCGGATTGAAAATTCAATTTTTTTGTTAAAAATTCATATTTTTAGTTTGAAAATTCAACTGTTTTGTCGAAAACTTGTCTTGTGGGCTGGAAAATCCAACAAGTTATTAGAAAATTCAACTGTTTAATACCAATTTTTTCTGTTAAAAATTAATTTTTTGTAATAAAAATTTCACTATTGTGTGTTTGGTTAAAAATTGATCAGCTTTCGTCTCAAAATTCGACTATTTGTTTAAAAATCATGTAATTTATTGAAAATTCTTATTTTTCGGTAGAGGATTAATATTCTTGGTTGAAAATTGAAGTATTCGGTTAAAAATTTACTTATTTTTAGGTTGGATATTTTTGGTTAAAAATTTATCTCTTTGGTTGAAACTTGAACTATTTTGTTAAAAATTAATCTCTTTAAATTGAAAATTCAACTACTTGGGTAAAAGTTAAACTACATTGTTGAACGATTATTTTTTCACTGAAGACTTATGTCTTTGGCTAAAAATTTAACTGTTTAGTGGAAAAGTCTTTTTTTTTTTTTTTTTTTTTTTTTTGAAGTTAATTTTTTAACTGAAAATGTAACTTTTCCATTTTTTTAAGATTCATCTTCTTCGTTAAAATTTCTCTTTTGGTAAAAAAAAATAATTTCCTTTCTTTAAAATTTCATTTTGTTGTGTAAAAAAGCATCAGTTTCGTGGAAAAATAATGGTTTGCTAAAGTCATATTTTTTGTTTGTAAATTCAATTTTTGCGGAGAAAATTCATCTTTTGGCTTGAAGGTTCAACAGTTTAGGTAAAATTCTCTTTCTTGAATGGAAAATATGTATTTGTTGAAAATTCGTCTTTTTGGTTTTAAAGAAACTTTTTTTGTATAAATTTCACGTTTTTTGATTCAAATATAAACTATGACACTTTCCGCTGGGAATTTATATTCTTAGGTTGAAAATTCAACTATTATGTCAACAATTTAATTACTTTGTTGAAAATTCAAGTATTTTGTTAAAAAGCCATCTTTTATAGTAGAAAAGACATTTTTTTCTTTAAAATAAATCAATAAATTTGAAAAATTTTAATTTGTATCTGAAATACTGTTCTATTCCGTCTATAAAAGATTCTACAATAAAAGTATTTTAAGACTAAAATGCTCGTATTTGAATACCAAGGATCAAGGAAAATGAAAAATTAGACAAGGAAAAATAAGGGAATTTTGAAAATGAAGTTCTCAAACACCCTACCTAATTCTCCTAGCAATACCTAGTAAAACATTCTTGGAAACTAAAAATTACGTGCAAAAAGAGTGGGGGGGGGGGGTAGAAATATTTTCACAGAAAGGGCTTATAATCCGTCACGTAATTTAAGAACGGTCCCTTATGGAAAAAATGTCACAGTAGGAAATTTGAATTTTCGCCAGTGGAGTGGAAGGTCGGCGCCAGCGGCAGGCAGGCGGGCAGGCAGGCAGGCAGGCGAGGGAACTTTTCTCGAAGAATGCATGCCTCGGTTGGCGCTTGGGTTTGCATCGCGCGCGGTAGGGGGGCAGGCCCGGGCACCATGGGAGATACAGTATAGTCCCCTACGGAACGGAGGAGAAAGGGGGAGGCTGGTGGGGGACATAGGGGGAGTATGGGTTACAGGAGCGTGAGAGTGTTGTTGCAGAGGCCGAGAGGTCAGCGGATCACCCGGAACTCGCGCTTAGACTCCGCGGAGTTTGAACGCGCCCGCGGTTCTTACTTACCTTCTTACCTTCTTGCCTTTATGCCTTACCTTACCTTCTTACGTCTGTCTGTCGCGTCTATACTCTCTCTACTTCACTCTACTCTCTATACTACGTTCAATTATACTAACCCGTATTAGCCTATACTCCTGCAGATAAGTCCCTATAAACTATCCTCCACTCTCGCAATACCCACTTATTTATATAAACAATATCAAATTTACCGTCATTATATTATTATTTTTATTTCACTTTTATATACCCTGACAAAATAAGACTGGAAATCAAATTGTTCTTTCAATTAAGCTTTTTTTGGCCTAATAAAAGTTTCGTTGCACCAACAAGTTATTTTATTATATTATTTGATAATTAGTAAAAAATATAAATAAATAAAAAATAAATCAAATAGAGGAAATGAGGTCATTTTACCTGAAAATAGTGGATTAAATTATTTTTAATCAAACTAAATACTGTATTGAGTAATATTATATTTTCAACAAAATATTTGAATTTTCTATCCAAAAAGATTAATTTCCTAAGGGATGAATTTTCAACCCGGAAATACGATTTTTCGAACAAATAGTTCAATTTTCAAAAAACAAACAAATTATTTAGGACCAAACAATTGCATTTTTAACCAAAAGAGATCAATTTTCAAATTAAAAAAATGGATTTTCAACAAGAGTTGAATTTTCAACCAAGAAAGATTTTTTAGTCAATATAGAAAAAAAAATTCATTCAAAATGTTGAATTTTCAAGCCAAAAATACGAGCTTTCTACAAAACGGTTAAAGTTTTAACTAAATAGTTGAATTTTCAACCGAAACAATAAATTTTCAACCGAAAAGAATAATTTTCTACCAAAAAAGACGAATTTTCAACAAAATAAATACATTTTCAATCGAATCGTTAAAATTCTAACCAGGAAGATTAATTTTCTACCAAAAAAGACGAATTTTTTACAAATTACATCAATTTTGAACCAAAAAGTTGGATTTTTAAAGCAAAGAAGATAAATTTTTAAACAAAAATGCAATAGGTAAATTTATATTACGAAAAATAATTTTTTAACAACAACAAAAAAACAAATTTTGTATCAAACAGTTGAATTTTCAACTAAATTGTTGAATTGTCTATTCGAAAATATGAGTTTTTTTACAAAACATTTGAATTTTCAACCCAAAATATGAATTTTTAACAAAAAAGTTAATTTTTAACCAATTAGTTAAATTTCCAACCAAACTGTTACAATTTCATTTTTAAAAAATCAATTCATAACCCAAAAAAATAAATTATCAATAAAGTAGTTGAATTTTCAACCAACAATTTATTGTTATATAATATTTCATAATTAGGGGCTATTATTATATAATAAACTAAACAGGGAAATAGGATAATTTTTTATGAAAATAGTGGATTTAATTATTTTTAATCAAACTAAATACTGTATTGAATAATATTGTATTTTCAACAAAATAGTTGAATTTTCATATCGAGAAAAATTAATTTCCTAACAAGGAGATGAATTTTCAACCCAGAAAGACAACTTTTCGAACAAATAGTTTAATTTTCAAAAAACAAACAAATTATTTAAGACCAAACAATTTCATTTTCAACCAAAAGAGATAAAATTTCAAATAAAAAAAATGGATTCTCAACAAGAGTTGAATTTTCAAACAAGTGGTTGAAGTTTTCACCAAGAAGATCTATCCTCTATCAGAAAATTCGAATTTTCAATAAATTACATAAATTTTGATTTAAAAAAATTAATTTTTAATTTGAAAAACGAATTTTCAACAAAGTATTTGAATTTTCAGCCTAAAACGATGAATTTTTAACGAAAAATGTAATAGATAAAATTTAAACTGAAGAATATTTCTATATTAAATTAAAAACAGTTGCATTTTCAACAAAAAAAACTGATTTCACACAACAACAAAAAAACAATTCTAAACAAAATACATAAACTATCAACCAGAAAGTTACATTTTCAACCGAAAAGAATAATTTTCCACCAAAAAAGACGAATTTTCAACAAAATAAATACATTTTTAATCGAATCGTTGAGATTCTAACCAGGAAGATTAATTTTCTACCAAAAAAGACGAATTTTTTACAAATTACATCAATTTTCAACCAAATAGTTGGATTTTAAGCCAAACGAGATAAATTTTCAAATAAAAATAATGAATTTTCAACAAGAATTTTCAAACAAGTAAGATTTTTTAGTTAATAAAGAAAAAAGAATTTCATTCAAAATGTTGAATTTTCCAGTCAAAAAGACGAGCTTTATACAAAATAGTTAAATTTTCAAGTAAATAGTTGAATTTTCAACCAAATCTAATACGAATTTTTAATAAGATAAATAAATTTTCATTGAAAAAAATTAATTTTTAACAACAACAAAAAATAATTTTCAAAAAAATAGTTGAATGTTCAACTTAAAAAGCTGAATTTCCAGCGAAAAATGTAATAGTTAATGCTTCAAACTGAGCAATATTATATTATATCAAAAACAGTTTCATATAAAAAAAAATAGTTGCATTTTCAACAAATGTATTGATTTTCTACAAAAAAAAATATTAAACAAAATTTGTAAATTGTAAACCATAAAGTTAAATTTTCAACCAAGAAGATTAATTTTCTACCAAAAAAGACGAATTTTCCTGAAAATAAATAGATTTTTAACCGAATAGTTGAATTTTCAACCAAGAAAATTAATTTTATACCAAAAATGGAATAGTTAAATTGCCAGTTGAAAAATTTAATTTTCAACAACAAAATTAATTCTGAACGAAAAATGTAACGATTGATATATGAACCAAAAAAGATTAAATTTTTTTTTTGGAACTGTGTATTTTAATAAAAAAAGGCGCATTTTCAACAAACCAGTTTAATCCTCAACTGGAAGCGATTATTTTTCAACCAAATCATAGAATTTTTAACCCAAAAAATTTAATTTTTACCAAAAAAGATGGATTTTTAACCAAATAGTTGATTTTTGAGCCAAGAGGATTAATTCAATATCTGAAAGTACGAATTTTCAATAAATTTTCGTTTAGAAAAATTAATTCTTAACCGGAAAAAACGAATTTTCAACAAGAGTTGAATTTTCAACCAAAAAGATTAATTTCATACTAAAAAAGACAAATTTTCAACAAATTACATAAATTTTCAACCAAATAATTGAATTTTGTACCAAACAGTTGAATTTTCTACTAAATTGTTGAATTTTCCAGCCAACAAGACGAGCTTTTTTACAAAACAGTTGAATCTTCAACCCAAAAATATGAATTTTCAACAAAAAAGTTTATTTTCAACCAAAAAGTTGAATTTTCAACTAAACTGTTGAAATTTTAGTTTAAAAAATTCATTTTTAACAACAACAAAAAGTTTTCAACAAAGTAGTTGAATTTTCAACCTAAAAGGATGAATTTTCAACTGAAAAAAAAGTTTTGTTGTTTCAATAAGTTATTGTAATACAATATTTTATAATTCTAGTTAAATTTTCAACCAAGAAAGATTAATTTCCTAACAAAGAGATGAATTTTCAACCCAAAAAGATAATTTTCTGAATAAATATTTGAATTTTCAAGAAACAAACAAGAAATTATTTAGAACAAAACAGTTGCTTTTACAACCAAATATTTGTCAAATATTCGACCAAGAAAGATTTTGTTTAAAGTTAAATTTTCAACAAAATAATTAAAACATTAAAAAAGTTTAATTTTGAACCAAATAGTTGAATTACCAACCAAATGGTCAAATTAAGAAAAAAAATTAATTTAACCCAAAACAGTTGCATTTTCTACCAATCAGTTGAATTTTTAATAAAAAAAAGATTAATTCTGAACGATAAATGTAATAGTTGATATTTCAATGAAAGAATATTTTAATGTGAGATAAAAAACAGTTGAATTCAACCAAAAAATACGAATTTTCAACAAAATAGGTAAATCTTCTACCAAAAAAAAAAAAGTTTAATTTTCAATCAAATAGGTGCATTCTTTATTAAAAAAAAAAATTTCTACCAAAAGAGATGAATTTAAAAACAAAAAGAAAAAATTTCAACCAAATTGTTGAATTTTCAAGCTAAAATGTGAATTCTCTATGAAACAGTTAAATGTTCAAACCGAAAAGATAAATTTTCAACAAAAAAAAAAGAATTTTCAACACAATAGTTAAATCTTGGTACAATAAAATAAATAATTAACAAATAAGTTTAATTTTCAACCAAGTCGTTAAATTTTTGTCCTAAAAGAATGGCTGTTTAACAAAATAGTTGGATTTTCAACCAAAAAGGTTATTTTCAATTAAATAGTTTAATTTTCAACCCAAAAATATAGATTTTCCACCAAATTTTCAATTTTTACAACACAGCTCATTTTCCACTGAACAGTTGAATTTTGTATAATAACAATGAATTCTAAACAAGAAAATGAATTTTTGACATTCATTTCAAAAAATTAATTTTCAATTTAAAAAAAACGAATTTTCAACAAAAAATAGTTAAATTTTCAAACAGAAATGGACATTTAACTAATTAAATATTTTAACAAATTAGGTAACTTTCAACCAGTTAGATGAACTTTCAACTAAAAAAGATGAATTCTCAATTGAGAATTTAATAGGTAAATTTCCAATCAAACACGATCAATTTTCAACCAAAAGAAAATAATTTTCAACAAAATTGTTCAATTTTCAAACAATTTTTAATAAAGTAATTCAAGTAGTTCAATAGTCTACCTAAAATTATGACTTATAATAATGTTTTTTTTTTTTAATGCAAATTATTTCTCATACATGAAATACCACTTAGCACTGTTAATTAGATGTTCACATAAATTTTTTAAACAATTCATTATTGTTTTTAGGAATTTTCTCTTAGAGTAGAGATAGAAAGTCGCGGTTCTTACACAAATTTCCACTTTTTGTACAATTTTTAACTAGAGTGAGGTAATTGTTAATCAATGTTAACAAACATAATTGTTCAAACAATTTATTATTATTGTTAATATTTTTGGGTCTTTTTTCATTGGTTATTTTTTCTCTAATCAGCCGTAAAGTAAGGTAATATGGAAGTCTGTTTTTTTAATTGTGAATCTTTTTCATGACCATTTTGCATGAAATTATTCATGATAAAATTAATTAGTTTTTCGATCTTAAATTAAAAATATTGTTAAAAATATTCTCTTTGAACAATGCTAGAAATTGTACTTTTTTCTAAAATTCTCAACTTTTTGTCCACGTTTCACTTACTGTCAAGTAATTATTAATTGAAGTTAACAAAAATAATTGTTCAAACAATGAAAATTTGTTCAAATAATTATTAATTCAAAATTGAATTGATTATTAATTCACTTCAAGTGAAAAGTAGATAAATAGTTAAAAATTCCAAAAAAAACCGCAACTTTCTAGCATTATTCAAGTAGAATTTTATTCAAAATAATGACAAATTGTTTAAACAATTAATTTTGTTAACATCAATTAATTATTCACCTCATTCTGATTGATAATCTAGCAAAAAGTGAAGAATTTTGAATTAAACTGCAATTTTCTAGTATTATTCTAAGAGAATAATATTAACAATAATGATAAATTATTTTAACCATTATTTTTGTTAACATTAATTATGACCTCACTCTAAATAAAAATTGGGCGAAAATTGGAAAATTTTTGAAAGAACAGTGACTTTCTAACTCCATTCTACGGTAAAATTGCTAAAAACAATAATAAATTGTTTAAAATATTATTTAAACATAAAGTTATCAGTATGAAGTAGTATTTTATTTATTAAAAACAATGTACAATCAAAAACCCGGAAAAAAATTATAATTAATGCCAAAAACTCACAGAATCCTTTTTTTTCACTTACGGGGTTTTTTTGGTATCCTATAAAACAGACTTATGGGGGCGATATTTAAAAAACAATATTTTATTCGTATTGTACAGCTAATTGTGAAGATTAATTATTATTTTCAACTCGATTCACCTAATATTGAGGATCCTGAATAAAATTTACAAAAACGTATTTTTTTCAACAAAAAAATTGGATTTTTTTTGCAAACAAATTTCTGGGCACTATGAATGAAAATTAAAAAAATTGACCTGTAGTTTAAATATATTAATTATTGAACAAAATTTATTTATAGCTCAAAAATTAAATTAAATTTTACAAATCTAAATTTTTATTTTTAATTATTTTAGTGGGAAATCTGGTATGAGATGTACCTACAAATTATTATTTTATTCAGGAAGGCAGATCGTCGAGATACCGTTTTAAGTTCGAAAAATTACTTTCGCTGAGGCTGTAAAACTCATGAAACATAATATGTATCTAATATATCTATTGCTATGGTTCGCAAACGAGCACAAGATATTTTTTTGAAAATAAAATTCTGTCAGTATTAATATTTATGAGAGAAAGCTTAGTTTATAAAGATTAAATCATATTTCATAGATATTTCATATTTTTTCGATTTAATGAAAAAATAATAATTTTTAACAATTTGGATAACATAAAACATTGATTTCCCAAAATTGATTGAAAATTTTCGAGAATTCCTAATTCTTTCCTAAATCATGAAATCCCATAAAACTCTTATCCAATTTTTGGGGAATTTTTTTCAAACGTGCAAACTATATATTTTCATTTTATAATATAATTTTTGTTTTACACACATTGAGTATATTTGGATTTTAGTTGAAATCCAAATTGTGAAAATTGCCCAACACGTAAACAAATTTATTTTAGTTCAACCAATAAAGATTTTTGCTTTATTTTTATTGCTTTTATGTTGTCGCTCTTTTTACTGTTTTATCATAAAATAAATGTTAAGTTTGCTTTGAAGAATTTTATCATTTCTATTTTGTTTCAATGTCGCTTTGCTAATAAAATTTTGTTTTTCAACTTTGATTTAAAAAATTTTCAAACAAAATCCTTTTTTTTTCGAATTCAAATTTCGATAAATTCTGAAAACGGTACAGTTCAGAGTTGGGTAGTAACTTGTTACAAATAACTAATTTACTGGAAAGTGACGTTATTTGTAACTTTTATGGTAACTTTGTTACTATTTTAAAAATTAACTTGTAATGTTCATTATTTCCGATTTTTACAGTAACTTGGAACTTTAATTTTAGTTACTTTCAAGTAACTTTTGGTTTTGTATATTATCTCAATTTAAAATTAGAGTCTTTTTTGGTTGAAATAGGATCAACTATTATATTTTTTAAATAATTTGAAGTTAATTGTTTTTTGTCTACTGGTCTGAAATAATTTTTTTTCAATATTGATTTTTATTTCACAATTGTGAGAAAATTGCTCTCAAGCTCCGCTGGGATCCGAACCCAGGTCTTCCAGATTGTCGGTCTGATGCTCTTACCCACTAATCTACCGAGAGATGAGATTAATTTCATCACAACCCCTAAAGATGAATTCTGATGTAATTCCTTAAACTTGTAACTTTTTTGTTAGAAATTTGTATTTTCGATTTTAAAATTCAACTCTTTTGTAGAAAATTCGTCTTCTTGGCTTGGAAATGCATAAAATTAGTGGACAATTTTTTTCCTTGTTTCAAAATTCGATTTTTCCGTTTCAAAATGGTTCTCTTTTGTCTTATAACAATATTGTAGGGTGTTTAAATATAAACATTTTTCTTATCTTTATTTTTTTCTATATAGTGCGTTGTTTAGATTGAAATGTTCATTTTCGTTTTTTTTTTTTTTTGGAATTTTGTAAATGCTCCGGTATTTTTCTTCTATCAAAGAAGTGGTAAGAAAATTTATTTTGCCTTTCTGAGAACTATCATCCGTCCATAGAATTTTTAACAAAACAATTTCTAACACACTAAAAATCAACAGACAGACAAACAGACAGAAAAAAGACAAACAGACAAACATACATACAAACAGGCAGACAAACAGACATAAAATCAGGCAGATAAACAGACAGACATACAAACAGACAGACAGATAGACAGATAAACCGACAGACAAACAGACAAACCAATAGGCATACAAACAGACAGACAAATAGGCAGACAAACAGACAGACAAACAAACAGACAGACAAACAGACATACAAAGAGGCAGACAAACAGACAGACGGGCAGACAGATAAACAGACAGACAAACAGACAGCCAAATAGGCAGACAGGCAGACAAACAGACAAACAGACAGACAAACAGACAGGCAGACAAACAGACAAACAGACAAACAGACAGAGAAAAAGAAAGACAAACAGACAGACAAACAGACCGACAAACAGACAGACGAATAGGCAGACAAACAGACAGACATACAGACAGACAGGTAGACAAACAGACAGGCAGACAAACAGACAAAGAAAAAGAAAGACAGACAAATAGGCAGACAAACAGACAAACAAACAGACAAACAGACAGACAAACAGACAGACAAATAGGCAGACAAACAGACAAACAGACAGACAAACAGACAGACAAACAGACAGACAAACAGACGAACAGACAGACAAACAGACAGACAAACAGGCAGACAAACAGACAAACAGACAGACAAATAGGCAGACAAACAGGCAGACAATCAGACAGACAAACAGACAGACAAATAGGCAGACAAACAGACAAACAGACAGGCAGGTAGACAAACAGACAAACAGACAGAGAAAGAGAAAGGCAAACAAACAGACAAACAAGCAGACAGACAAATAGGCAGACAAACAGACAGACAGGCAGACAACCAGACAAACAGACAAACAATTGGATTATTTTTTTCAATCGAATATGGGGTTATAATAATAATAAATAAATATAAATGAATGAATGAATATGAATGGATATGAATGAATTTTTAATAAAACAGTTGAATTATCAACATGATAAGTGAATTTTGAACAAAAATATTAAATTTTCAAGAAAATAGTTGAATTTTTAAACGAATAGTTGAACATTCAAACAAATGACGGATTTTTCAAACAAAAAAAAAACATCAAACGAATTTTCAAGAAAACGTTTAAATTTTCAACAAAAAAGTTCAAAAGGACGAATTTTCTATATAAAAAAAAAAAATTTTTAACGAAATAGTTGAATTTTCAACCCAAAAAAATTACTCAAACAAAAAAAATGAATTTTCAAAATAATTACATTTTTTTTCTTTATTGACTGACGAATTTTTCTTGTTTGAAAATTCAAGTCTAATTGAAAATTTGTTGTTTTTTTTTACTTCAAAGTTCATCTTTTCTGATAGAAATTTCTTCTTTGTTTATTAAAAATGAATTTTTAATCGAGAATTCATATTTTTTTGTTGAAAATCAGGTCAAACAGACAGACAAACAGACATACGAACAGACAGACAAACAGACAGACACTTTGTAAAAACCTGTTTTCTGGGTTCAGGGGGTCTCAAAACGTGGACATTTGACAGAAAAGGGAGAAGTGTCCAATTTTACACAAATTAAAGGATGAGAATGTAAAAATATAATTTATTTCGATTGAAAATTTAACTATTTTGTTGAAAATTCTTTTTTTCTTCATTGAATTCGGAAGTATTTAATTCAAAGTTAAAATCTTTTTTGGTTAAATAATATCAGCTATTATATTTTTAGTTGAAAATGCATGCATTTTATTGAAAAATCAACTCTTTTTTTTAGTTAAAAAGTAACTTTTTTGTCAGAAATTCATATTTTCGATTTGAAAATGCAACTTTTGTGTAGAAAATTCGTCTTCTTGGCTGGAAATTGCAACAATCCAGTGGACAATTTTTTCTTTCTTGTTTCAAAATTCGACTTCTTAGTTTCAAATTGAATCCCTCTTGACAAAAAAATCTAATTTCTTTTTGGTTGAAAATTTGAATATTTCGTTAGAAAAATCAATTATTTCGTTGAAAATTTTTGTATTTTGTTAAAAATTTTACTATTTTGGTAGAAAGTCCAAATTTGGTTGAAAATTAAACTTCTTTGTTGAAAATTCGTCTTTTTTCTTTGAAATTGGTAGAAAATTCATCTATTTGGTTACAAATTAACTTTTCTGTTGAAAATCAACATTGTGGGTACAAAAATTCAACCATTTGGCTGAAAATTCATGTATTTTGTTGAAAATTTAACTTTTTCCGCAGAAAGTCCAAATTTCGTTGAAAGTTAAGATTTTTTATGATTCTTAACCCATTAGGTTGAAAATTAACTTTTTTATTGAAAATTAATATTTTCGGTATGCAAGTTTAACCATTTGGTTGAAAATTCATGGATTCGAAAAAATCACTATTTTGGTGAAAAGTCCAAATTTGGTTAAAAAGTAACTTTCGGTTGAAAATTCATCCTTTTGGCTTGAAAATTCATTTTTTCACGTAAAATTTTTTCTAGTTTTTGGGTTAAAAATACAACAGTTTGGTTAAAAAAATGTGATTGAAAACTCTTAATTCAACTAATGCCTATTTTTATTCAAACTAAGTTTTTGGAATTATCATCTTAGTAATACTGATTTTTAAATTATAAAATTAAGGAAGCAAAAAAAGTAACTTTTTAGGTAACTTGAAGTTCATTTATCTAGTAACTGTAACTAGTTTTGTATTAAAAATCTTTTCTTTTTTTTGACAATTCAACTATTTTAGTAAAAAGTTCAACTAGTTGGTTGGAAAAAACTTTTTATTAAAAATTCAACTCTTTTTTTTTAAAGTGTTGATTTTTGTTGGGAAATTCATCTCTTTTAGTGAAAAATTTTCTGAAGAGGGTTCAGCTTTTTTTTGAAAATTTGTCTTTCCTTGTTGAACATTTAACTACTTGATTTGATCTCTTTTGTTCAAAATTCAATTGTTTCGTTAAAGATTCATACTTTTTGTTAAAAATTCAACTTTTTTTTTTAAAGTCTTGATTTTGGTTGGAAATTCATCTCATTTCTTGAAAAAATTTTTGAAAAGGGTTCAGTTTTTTTTAATTTGTCTTTTTTGGTACAAAAATTAACTAATTGGTTTAAAGTTGATTTCCTTTGTAAAAAATTCTGTTATTTCAAATTTGTTTGGCGGGGGGCGTGGGAAATTTGAATATTTTTCTAGAAAATCAAACTTCTTAGTTCAAATTTAACTTTTTTCAGAAATTTAACTCTTTTGCTGAAAATTATTATTATTTTTTTTAATGATAGAAACTTCAACTATTTTGTTGAAAATTAATATTTTCGGTATGAAAATTTAACCATTTGGATGAAAAATCATGAATTTTGTTAAAAATTTAACTATTTTGGCAGAAGGTCCAAATTTGGTGAAGAATTAACATTTTTTGTTGACAACGTCTTTTTTTTTCGAAAATTCGCCTTTTTGGTTTGAAAATGGTAGAAAATTCTACTATTCAGTTAAAAATTAACTTTTTAGTTAAAAATTAATATTTTCGGTATGAAAGTTTAACAATTTGATTGAAAATTCAAGTATTTTGTTAATAATTTTAATGTTTTGGTGGAAAGCCCAAAAATTGGTTGAAGAGTAACTTTTGGAAAATTCATTTTCAAATTAAGTTTTTATGAATTATCATCTTAATTATTTTTATTTTTAAATTATAAAATTAAGGAAGTAAAAAAAGTCACTTTTTCCACCTTCAAAAAGAAGTAACTTGCCCAACACTGGTACAGCATTTGATTTTTTTTTCTTTAAGGATCAATTTAGTAATTCTCAAGTTGTTCCATTGAATTCGACTGAATCAAGAATAATCGACACCGCCAATTCACTCTCGAGTATAGTGTTGCAACATTGTAAATGGGTGCTCTTTGGAAGAAACATTTTTCCACATCGACTTTCATTATAAGACTACGAAACCTTTGTGGGTTTATAGAATCGACGTTTAAGGATAAGGAGCTTGGAGTGAAATACCGAGTACTTATAATAATTCAGCGTTATTTTATCCATTGTGAGAAATGGATGTGAAATATTTCATAATGTGAGAAATGGATGTGAAATATATATTATAATGATATAGGGGGGAATTCGAAACCAGAACTTTCAAAGACCCACATTTTAATCTTGTAACATTTTTAACTAAGAATCTTTTATAAACGGAATGAAACAATTTAAGATTAAAAATGAACAATTTTTAACTTATTTATTTATTTTAAGCAAGAAAGATCAATTTTCAACAAGCACATTATTTTTTAAACAAACAGTTATATTTTCAATCTAATAGTTGAACTTTAAAGCAAAAGAGCTGAATTCTCAAGGCAAAATATAATAGTTGATATTTTCTACAAAAAAATGAAGTCTTAACAAAATAATTAAATTTTCAACGAACTAGATAAATTTGCAACAGACAAACAGACAACAAACAAACAGACAGACAAACAGACAGACAAATAGACAGACAAACAGACAGAGAGAAAGAAAGACAAACAAACAGACAAATAGACGGACAAACAGACAGAGAAAAATAAAGACAAACAAACAGACAAATAGACAGACGAACAGACAGACAACCAGACAGACAAAACAGACAAAGTTTCAATTTTATCCAAAACAAAGATGGGTAATTTTCTACCAAAAAGACAAATTTTCAACTATAAAAGAAAAATAATGAACTATCCACTAAAATAGTTTAATTTTTAGTTGAAAATTAATTTTCAATTAAAAAAAAATGCACTTTCGTCAAATGGTGAAAAATCCTAAAAAAAATAATTCTTTAACAAAGTAGTTCAATCTACAAAAAAATGAAGTCTTAAAAAAATAATTAAATTTTCAACGAACTAGATAAATTTGTAACAGACAAACAGACAAACAGACAGACAAACAGACAGACAAACAGACAGACAAACAGACAGACAAACAGACAGACAAACAGACAGACAAACAGACAGACAAACAGACAGACAAACAGACTGATAAACAGACAGACAAACAGACAAACAGACAGACAAACAGACAGGCAAACAGACAGACAAACAGACTGATAAACAGACAGACAAACAGACAAACAAACAGACAAACAGACAGGCAAACAGACAGACAAACAGACAGACAACCAAATAGACAAAACAGACAAAGTTTCAATTTTATGCAAAACAAAGATGGGTAATTTTCTACCAAAAAGACAAATTTTCAACTATAAAAGAAAAATAATGAACTATCCACTATAATAGTTTAATTTTTAGTTAAAAATTAATTTTCAATTCAAAAAGAATGCACTTTCGTCAAATGGTGAAAAATCCTTGAAAAAATAATTGTTTAACAAAGTGGTTCAATCTTGAACCAAGTAGTTCAATTTTCAGGCGAAAAATAAATTTTCAAAGAAATAGTTAAATTTCCAAAAAAAAAATTGAAAACTAATTGTTTTTTGTAATTTTTTTTTTGTATTCCATCTAAATAGTTGAACTATTCCAAGTGAAAAAGCTATCTATACATCAATTTGTGCATTGTATATAAATATAATTTTTCCACCTAGGTTGAATAAAAAAGGATAAATTTTCGACAAAATAGTTTTATTTTGTAACCAAATAGTCGAAATTTTGAGTAAAATAAAACGAATTTTCGAAAAGACATTTAAATTTTCAACAAAAAAAGTTCAAAAAGACGAATTTTCTATCCAAAAAGTTATTTTTTTAACGAAATAATTGTATTTTCAATCTAATAGTTGAACTTAAAAGCAAAAGAGCTGAATTCTCAAGGCAAAATATAATAGTTGATATTTTATACAAAAAAATGAAGTCTTAACAAAATAATTGAATTTTCAACGAACTAGATAAATTTGTAACAGACAAACAGACAAACAGACAGACAAACAGACAGACAAACCGACAGACAAACAGACAGACAAACAGACAGACAAACAGAAAGACA
Organism: Andricus quercusramuli; assembly: GCA_932178445.1. Classification (NCBI taxonomy): domain Eukaryota; kingdom Metazoa; phylum Arthropoda; class Insecta; order Hymenoptera; family Cynipidae; genus Andricus; species Andricus quercusramuli. The sequence goes on from CAKNXH010001456.1 coordinate 102,127, forward strand.
AACAGACAGACAAACAGACTGATAAACAGACAGACAAACAGACAAACAGACAGACAAACAGACAGACAAACAGACAGACGAACAGACAGACAACCAGATAGACAAAACAGACAAAGTTTCAATTTTATCCAAAACAAAGATGGGTAATTTTCTACCAAAAAGACAAATTTTCAACTAGAAAAGAAAAATAATGAACCATCAACTAAAATAGTTTAATTTTTAGTTAAAAATTAATTTTCAATTTAAAAAAATGCATTTTCTTCAAATGGTGAAGAATTCTAAGCAAAATAATTTTTTAACAAAGTAGTTGAATCTTGAACCAAGTAGTTCAATTTTCAGGCGAAAAATGAATTTTCAACGAAATAATAGTTGAATTTTCAACAAAAAAATTTGATGCTAATTGTTTTTTGTAATTTTTTTTTTTTTTTATTCCATCCAAATAGTTGAACTTTTCCAAGTGAAAAAGCTATCTATACATCAATTTTTGCATTATATATAAACTATATATAATTTTTCCACCTAGGTTGAATAAAAAAGCATAAATTTTCGACAAAAAAGTTCAAAAGGACAAATTTTCTACCCAAAAAGGTAAATTTTTAACGAAATAGTTGAATTTTCAACCCAAAAAAATTACTCACAAAACAAATTAATTTTCAACATACAAAGACAAATTTTCAACAAAACAGTTGAATTTTGAATCAATCAAAAATAAACCTCAACAGACAAAGGTGCATTTTTAACCAAATTATTTGAATTTTTTACCAGAGATAATGTTTTAACCAAATAGTGAAATTGTTAAGAAAAACAGACAAATTTTCAAACAAAAAAAAACTGAATTTTCAACGAATAATGCAATATTGGATATTTCAACCAAAAAACATTTTAATTTTGAATAAAAAACAATTGATATTTCAAACAAACAAACAAATTTCAAATCAAACCATACAACTTTTTAACCAGGAGAAATTTCAGTTCAATTTTTAGCGAAATTATTGAATCTGTAATCGAATAGTGGAATTTTCAACCAAATGGTTGTATGAATTTTTAACAAAACAGTTGAATTATCAACATAGTAAGTGAATTCTGAACAAAAATATTAAATTTTTAAGAAAATAGTTTAATTTTTAAACGAATAGTTGAACATTCAAACAAATGACGGAGTTTTCAAACAAAAATATATTACTTTAACCAAAAACAGTGGAATTTTCAACCAAATGATCGAATTTTCAATCAGATATGAAGAATCTTCAAAAAAAAAAAAAATGTTTCAACCTTCAACCAAGTAGTTTAATTTTTAACAAATAAAAATGAATTTCCAACGAATAATGTAATAGTAGATATTGAAACCACATTGAAACCAAAAATATAAAAATATCCAAAAAAATAGTTTCATTTTTAACTAAATAGTTGAATTTTCAGACAAATGGTTGAACTTGGAACAAAAAAGGCGAATTTTCAACAAAATAGTTTAAATTTGTAACCAAACACTCGGATTCTCGAGTCAAATCAGCTGCATTTTTGTCAAAAAAAAAAAAATTACTTCCAACAAAATAATAGAATTTTTACCCTACAAAAAGGATTTTTCAACCAGATAGTCGAATTTTGAAACAAAAAAGATTAAGCCTCAGCAAAAACCAGTTACATTCTTGAGAAAAATAATAAAATTTACAAAAACAATTCTACTTTGAATTTTTAACAATGAAGATTAATTCTCTACCAAAACTAATTTTTAATACTTAAAAACGACTTTTCATCCAGAGATGAAGAATCATACAACAAAAATTATGAATAAATATGCAATCAAATATTTAAACTTTTCCCTGCAGGTTTGCTTAAAAAAGATAAATTTTGTACGAAAAATTGTATTTAAAAAAAAAAAGAATTTTTAGTCCAAAACGACGAATTTTGAATCCAAAAAGACGAATCTTCAACCTCAAGTATTTAGTTGAAACTTTCAACTGTTTCGTAGGAAGCTGA
>CAKNXH010001456.1:109761-124393 GCA_932178445.1 Andricus quercusramuli
GTTCTAATCTATTCTATTCTATCCTATCTTATCCTATTATTTTTTCTAATCCTATCTATTCTATTCCATGATATCCTATCCTATCATATCCTATTTTCTGCAAGATTTTTTCAGGAAAATAGGGAAATAATAAGGAAATAAATCATTTTATTTTATTCTATACTATTCTTTGCTAATCCATTTTAATGTATTCTTTCCTATCCTATCCTTTCCTATTCTGTTATAACCTAATCTATTCCACTTTATCGTATCCTATTACATCATGTTCTGTTCTAATCTATTATATTCTGTTCCAATTTATTCTATTCTATCCTATCTTATCCTATCCTATTATGTTCAAATCTATTCTATTCCTTCATAATCTATTCTATTATATCCTATTCTGTTCTGTTTCAATCTATTCTATTATGTTCTATTGCATTCTATCTTGAACTTCGTTATCTTATCCTATCTTATTCTGTTCTATTCTAATATTTTCGAGTCTATACAATCCAATCCTTTTCTTTTTTGCTGTAATCTATTCTATCCCATCTTATCCTATCCTATTATGTTCTAATCTATTATATTCCTTTATAATCTATTGTATTCGATCATAACTTTTGTTATCCTATCCTATCTTATTCTGTTCTATTCTGATCTTTTCTAGTCTATCCTATCCAATTCTATTCTGTTTTATTCTAATCTTTTCTATTCTATCCTATTATTTCTTTTCTAATCTAATCTAATCTATTCTATCATATCCTATCATATCCTATTTCTCCATAGATTTTCTAAGGAAAATACTGGAATAATAAGGGAATAAATCATTGTATTTTATTCTATTCTATTATGCTATATTCTGCTCTATTCTGCTTCAATCGATTCTGTTCTACCTTATCCTATCCTATTCCGCTCTGTTCTAATATATTCTTATCTTATCCTATGCTGTTCTGTTCTAATCTAGTCTATTCTGTTTTAATTTATTATATTCTAATCTATCTTATTCTGTTCTTTTCCGTTCTGCTATAATCTATTCTATTCTATCCTACCTTATCGCATTCCTTTCTTTCTCATCTAATCGATTCTATTCTATCCTATCATATCATACTTTTTTTCCTCTAAAATTCTTTCAGGAAAATATGGGAATAATAAGGGAATAAATTATTTTATTCTTTACTATTCTATTCTGTTTTAATTTATTATTTTCTATCCTATCCTCTTCTATTCTGTTATAATATAATCTATTCCATTCTATCGTATCCTATTACGTTATGTTCTGTTCTAATATATTCTATTCTGTTCCAATCTATTATATCCTATCTTATCCTATCCTAGTCTGTTATAATCTATTGTAATCTATTTTATCATATTGTATTCTATTCTATCCCATTAAGTTCTATTCAGTTTTAATATATTCTATCATGTTCTATTGTATTCTATCATATCCCATGTTATTCTATCCTATCATATTCTGTTCTATTCTAATCTATTCTAGTCTATCCCATCAAATCGTCATCTGTTTTGTTCTAATCTATTCTATTCTATCCTATCTTATACTATTCTTTTTTTCAAATCTAGTATTTTCTATCCTAACATATCCTATCCTATCCTATCATATCCTATTTCCTCAAAGATTTTTTCAGGAAAATAGGGGAATAATAAGGCAATAAATCATTTTATTTTATTCTATACTGTTCTGTTCGATTCTGTTTAAATTTATTCTCTTCTACTCTATCCTTTCTTATTTTGTTCCGTCCTAATCGAGTCCTATCTTATCCTCTGCTGTTCTCTTCTGCCCTAATCTATTCTTTTCTATTCTGTTCTGATGTATTCTATTCTATCCTATTCTGTTCTATTATATTCTAATCTATTCTCTTATATTTCATTCTATCTTGTCCTGTCCTATCCTATTTTGTTCTGTTCTAATCTATTTTATCCTCTCCTATCCTATTCTGTTCTGATATATTCTATTCTGATCTAATCTATTTTATTCTATCATATCATATCCTGTCCTATTGTGTTCTAATCCATTCTATTCTGCTCCAATCTATTGTATTATATTATATTATATTATATTATATTATATTATATTATATTATAATCTATTCTGTTCTAATCTATTCTATCATGTTCTATTCTATTCTATTTTGTCCTATCTTATCCTATCCTATTCTTTTATACTCTAATCTACTCCAAACTATTCTATTTTATCTATTCTATTCTGTTGTTATATTTTCTATTCTATCCTATTCTGTTCTGTTCTAAACTATTCTATCCTAGCCTATCGTATCCTATCCTATTGTTTTATTGTATAATATGTTCTAATATATTCTAATCTATTCTAATCTATTGTAATTTACTGTATTCTACACTATTCTATCATATTCTTTTCTATATTATTCTATTCTATTCTATACTATCATATCCTATCCACCTGTATCAAATCCTATCATATTCTGTTATTTTCTAATCTACACTATTCTATTCTAACATATCCTATCTTATCCTATCCTATTATGTTCTGTTCTCTTCTAATATGTTAAATTATATTCTATCCTACCCTATACTATACTATCGTATCCTATTCTATTGTATTCTATTCTATTCTCTTGTATTCTATTCCATTCTACTCTATTCTATCATATTCTATACTTTTTTATTTTTTCATAAGAAACGCTTTACATTCCGTAGATTTAAAGTCGAAATATATTACATGTTTAATGAACTACTTGAATTTTCGAACAAATAGTTGGAAATGAAATATTTAAATTGAAAAAAAGGAAACATATTTTCAACAAAATAGTGAAATTTTCAAACAAAGGGATGACTTTGCAACAACGTGTAAATTTATTTTTAACCGAACAGTTGCATTAACAACCAAACAGTTGAACTCATAAACAAAAGAGACAAATTTTCAACAAAATAGTTGAGCGTTTAAATAAATAGGTCAATTTTCAAACAAAAAAAAAAGGAATCTTTCGAAAAAACTTGAAATTTCAACGAATAAGTTGAAAATTTGACTACCTGGAAAATAATTTATTTCGTCTTTTTGGGTAGACAAATAATCTCATTTGTTCGAAATTCATCGTTTTGGTTGAGGATTAAATTTTTTGTTAATTTAGTATTTTCTGGTTAAGCAATCTACAGGGTTTGAAAACATTCGACTTTTTAGCCGGAAAACATAACTCTTTTTTGGAATATCCGTCTTTTCGGGTAAAAAACTAATCTTCTTTGTTGAAAATTTATTTCTTTGGTTGAGGATTCAACTATTTTGTTAAAAATTCGACTTTTTTCGTTAAATTCAACTTGTTCAAAATTCATTTTTTTTAGAGTAATCTTTAAATAAAAAATTAGAGATTCCATTTTTGGTTGGCAATTGAATGTTACTATTTAATTGATGGTTCAACTATTTGGTTGAATATTCATGTGTTTTGTTGAAAATTTGTCGAACATTCAGGTATTTAGCTAAAAACACAATTTTCTTGTTAAAAGTATCAATATTTTGTTCGAAATTCCACTATTCAGTTAAAAGATCATTTTTATTGGTGAAAATAAACATTTTTGTTGAAAATTCAACTGTCTTCGAGAATATTCCGCTTTTCGACTTAAAAATTTACCTATTCGGTTGAAAGTTAAACCATTTTATTGAAATTTGTATTTTTTGCTCAAAGTTATACGTTTTTCTTTTTTGCTTAAAAATTACCTTTATCATCTGAAAATTTAAGTATTTCGGTTTTAGATAAAAGTTTATTCTACGAGTTAAAAATTTGACTATTTGAGGGAAAATTTATGAATTTCGTTGAAAATTTGTCTTTTCGTGTAGACAATTTTTTCGATGAATTCAACTGGTTGATTCAACAATAAAAAAATGGCTTTTTTATTGTTGACAATTAATTTTTGAAATGAGAATTAAGTGATTCCATTTTTTGTTTCAAATTGGATTTTACTGTTCAAATTGAAAGTTAAACTATTTGGTTGAATATTCATGCATTTTGTTGAAAATTCGTCATTTGGCAGAAAATTAATCTTGTTTGTTGAGCATTTATCGCTTTGGTAAAATTCAATTGGTTGCTTCAACAATAAAAAATTTGTTTTTTATTGTTGAAAATTATTTTTTGAACTGAGAATTTAGCGATTCCATGTTTGTTTAAAAATTTATCTTTTTTAGTTGAAAATTTATCTTTCTTGTTAGAAAGTCATCTATTTGGTTGATGATTCAATTAAACTAACCATTCCATTTTTGGATGAAAATTTAATTAGATTGTTCTAATTAAAGTTTAAATATTTGGCTGAACATTCATGTATTTTTTGAAAATTCGCCAAAAAATATGAATTCTCAAAGAAATATTTAATATTACAATTTTCCATTAAAAAAAAATTGCAGGCAAAGATGAAACGAATTTCCAAAAAAAAGTTAAATTTTCAACCAAATAAATGAATCCTTAACAAACAAACAAATTAATTTTTAACAAAGTCGTGCAACTTTCAACCAAGTAATTAAAATTTTGACAAAAAAAAAACTTTTAACAAAATAGCTGCATTTTCAACAAAATTCAGTTTTCAACCAAATAGTATAATTATTAACCAAACGAGTCGAATTCCGAACCTAAAATTTGATAATAAAATTTTCAACAACAAAAAATTAACTTCAATTTGAAATTTGTTAAAATTTATAGTCAGGAAACATACTTAAACATACATTACTTCAACTGAGCCCCCCCCCCCCCCCCCCCCCCCGAAACCCGGTTTTTTTGCCCCCCCCCCCCCCCACTCCCAAATTGGTAACGTACTTTATGGACCCCTACATTCCACTACTTCCTCTCGCCGTACTTGAACCTTTGCTACCTCTCCCATCATTTACCCTACTTACCCTCCCCTTATTTCACACCACTTCTCCTAGTTCTTATACCCTTATGTTCCCTTATTTTTCCTCACTTCCACTACTTCCTCTCCCCTTATTTCTCCCTTAATTTCTCTTTATTTCCCTTTATTTCTCCCTTAATTTTCCGTACTTCCCCTCCCTTCATTCACCTGACTTACACTACTTCTCTACCCCTTATTTCCACTTCTTATCTCCTTTTACTTCCCATCACTTCTCTTACTTCCCATACCCTTATTTTCCCTCATTCTCCCTCACGTCTCCTACCTCCCCTCTTTTCATTTTCCTTACTTCCCCTCCCTTCAATTCCCCCCACTTGCCCTCTCCTCATTTTCACTTCTTACCTCTTTTCATTTCCTCCACTTCCCCTCCCTTCATTTCCCCTCAGTACCTCTATTTCCCTTCCCCTGATTATGAATTTTGAGTTAGGAGTTTCTCTCACTTCAAATTCTTGAAAAAAAGTACGATGGACGGATCGATAACTGACCGAAACTATAAGAGTTTCTGTCCGCGGTGACGGAACCCAAAAAATTAGTCAAAGCCACAAAAGGGTCTCGTAGACTATTAAGACATTATTTAGTCGTTCAAATCTCCCGCCTCGCTCTATCACTCTCCCCTCTCTCGCCTTTCCACCCTACTTCTTATATCTCCACCACTCACTCCCCCCACTAGGACATGGGGTAAAGTTGGCTCGGGTAACGGTAAGGTTGACTAGGTTAAGGAATAAGGTCAGTTAAGGTACAGGGTAAAGTTGGGTACGGTACAGGGTAAAGAAGTGAGGGTACGGGATAAGGTTATCTAAGGTACAAGGTAAAGTCAGCTAGGGTACGGGGTAATGTCGGCTAGGCTACGGGGTAAGTCAACTACACTACGGGATAAATTTGGTTATGTTACGGGATAAGGTCAGCTAAGGTAGGAGTAATGTCGGATATGGTACGGGGTAGAATAGGATTAGGTACGGGGTAGAGTCGGTTACGGTACAGGATTAATTCGGTTAGGATACGGGATAAGATTGGCTACCGTACGGGTTAAAGTCGGCTAGAGTGCGGGCTAAAGCTAAAGTGAGCTACGGTACGGGATATATTCGGTTAGGGTACGAGATAAGGTCGGGTAAGGTACTAGGTAAAGTTGGATAGGGCACGGGGTAAATACGGTTAGGGTATGGGATAAGGTCGGCTAAGGTACGGGGTGAAGTATGGTATGGGGTTATTTCAGCTAAGGTACGGGTGAAGTCGGCTAGGGTGCGGGGTAAAGTAGGGTACGGGGTAAATTAGGGTACGGGGTAAAGTAGGGTACGGGGTAAAGTAGGGTATGGGGTAATTACGGCTAGGGTACGGGGTGTAGTCGGCTAAGGTACGGGGTAAAGTCGGATAGGGCACGAGGTAAATTCAGCTAGGGAATTTCTCAACTTCCCCTCCCAGGAAAAAGTACGACAAACTACGAAACCCTAAAAATTAGATTCTGAAAACTTCCTACTTTTCTGACATTATTCCTTTTGATAGAAAAGAAGGATAAATAGTTGTTGGTTTTTACCAATTTTATTTAAAGTTACTACACGATTTGGATATTTAAATTAAAGTTTTCAATATTCGTGGAAAGTAATAATAAATTTTTTTTCAAGTGTTTGGTATTTTTAAGTCATTTTTAACCTATTTTCTCTAAAAGTGATTATTTTTAGTATCAATCGGCGTCGACAGTAGCCGTAAAGATTAGGGCCCAAGAATTATAGCTCGCTCTACACTACTTCGTAGATTGAAGAAGTGTAGAAAATTTAGTACAATTATAGTATAGGGAAGATTTTTCATTACCTCAAAATAAAATATAAATTATTGATTTCATCTATGCTGTACATAAAATTTGGTTTTCACGAACACACAATGTGGTAAAAAGCACTTTTTGTGGACAATATTCTGTCTACAAGCCAATTCTTAATAAATTTCATGTTGTTTTTTTTAATATTTTGACCAACCAACAATTTTTTATTTAATAACAAAATATACGATATTTTTTCTTAACTTTTCTGATGTACCTTTTTCTAAGATCTTCAAATTGAATAAAAAACAGTTTAGGTCAGTGTAATAACTATTAAGCAACAATTTTCAATATTTTAGAGGAAGAAAAAAAATTGTATACTGTTTTAAACAAATTAATGAACAAAAGCCATTTTGTCGTGATTCATAATGATTAGTTGTTCAAAATATATAGTTTTTATGTAAAATATGATAAATAATAATTCTGGATTGCGATTAGTCAGCAATAGCTGCTGTTTGACACATTTAAACAATTTTTATAAACAAATATACAGCTTTCGTATGTCACAATAGATAGGCTCAATTTTTACAGAATCGACCAAAAATATATTAACAATGACTTCTTGCTGCCATTTTTTACCATTACCAACTTTTAATTATTTAAACCATATTTATAAGAAAATTTATATTTTCAAAATTATTCCACGAATGGGCTAATTTTTGCTGAACCAACTAAAAATATATTGTCAGTGATTCCTACTTGTAATTTGGATCAAATTGATGAAAAATATAATTATTATTCAAAAAATTTTTATAAAGAAATTCATATTTTGCCCATGTTTCCAAGAATAGGATCCAAAATGGTGGCAAAAAATTTAAAAATCGGTCCCATGGCTTAAAAATGAGTCCTTAGGAGTTTTTTGGGTTGATTACGAACCTAGAGTGAACATTTAAAAATTCAAAATGACGGATCCAATATGGCGGACAAAATTTTTAAAATAAATATTGTATCCACCACTTTGAATTTTGGAATTTCGAGTTAAAATTTGTAATCAGCAGCCTAAAAAGCCCCTGAGGACCCATTCTGAAGCCACTGGACTGATTTTTTAATATTTCGGCCGCCATATTGTATCCGCTATTTGAATTTTTTGAATTTTGTCTTCGTTTTCGTAATCAGCTATCGACAAAACACTCGAGAACACATTTCGAAGCCACTGTACCTTTTTTTATTTGTTGTCCGCCATATTGGATCCGCCATTTTGAATTTTAGAATTTTTGCTTAAGATTCGTAATCAGCGATCCAAAAGCCTTTCGAGGACCCATTTTTAAGCTAAGGGACCAATTTATTAATTTGTTGGCCGCCATATTGGATCCGCCATTTTAAATTTTGACTTCATATTCGTAATCAGCGACTCACAAAATCCCGAAAACTTATTTTAAAGCCATGAAACCTATTTTTACTTTGTGTGTCCGCCATATTGGATCCGCCATTTAGAATTTCAAAAATTTGTATCGAAATTCGTATTAACGACCCTCAAATCCTTCCGTGCATGATACTTTCCAATGGACAAGAACAGTTAATTATTTAAACAACTTTTATAAACAAATATACACTTTGACCATTTTTCAATGATAAATATTAATTTTTGGCGGAATCAACAAGAATAAATAAAATAATAACGTATAATAGTTGAATAATAATATAATAAACAATAATAATTATTAAATAATCAAAACTATTCCTTAATTAGAAAACTGTGACAAGAAGGAATAATTGTCCAGACATTTCTTGTTGGCTCCGAAAAAAAGTAATATTTATTATGGGAAAATGGTCAACATGTGAATTTGTTTATAAATATTGTTTAAATAATCAAAACTTCTTAATTGGAAAAATATGACAAGAATGAGTCATTATTTAGACATTTTTGATTGACTCTGCAAAAAATGAGCCTATTCATGCAAAATTGGCCAAAATGTACCGTCGATTGGGGTAATTTCGGAAATGTGGGGTAAATCCGGAAATTCCTAAATTGATAATCTAAATTAGTTGAGACGGGTGACTTCAATCGGAATATAGAAGCAGTTAGGGCTTGAACTAATTCCAGATTTTTGGAACAGTTTTGAGTAATTTTTCGTATAAATAGGGAATTTAGGGGTGTTCGAATTTACCCCACACATCCGAAATTACCCCATTTGACGGTACATTTTTTCATAAATTTTAAAATAATAAATGACTGTTCCTTCTATCAGCAAAGTATCATAGGAATGAATAATTGAGAATACATTTTTAGTTGATTTCGCTAATAAAGCCTATTCTTCGAAAAATAGTCAAAATGTGCACTTATTTATAAACATTGTTTAAATAATTAACACTTGTTGTTCATTTGAGAAAAATGACAGCAAGGAGTTATTGTTAAGACATTTTTGATTGACTCTGCAAATGAAAATAAACCTATTCATGCAAAATTAGCCAAAATGTACCGTCGATTGGGGTAATTTCGAAAATGTGGGGTAAATTCGGACATTCCTAAAGATGGGTGGTTTCAACCAGAATCTAGAAGCAGTTTAGGCTTGAACAAATTCCAGAATCTTGAAACAGTTTTGACTAATTTATCTGATCAATTTAGGGAATTTAGGGGTATCCGAACTTACCCCACATATCCGAAATTACCCCATTCAACAGAACATTTCTTACAAAATTTTTAAAAATAAATAAATGTTCCTTTCTATTAAGAAGGTATCATAATCCTAGTCATTAACCATTTTTAGTTGATTTCTCTAAGAAAATAGAGCCTATTCTTCGAAAATAGTCAAAATGTGCATTTACTTACAACCATTGTTTAAATAATTAACAGTTGTTAATTTAATGTAAATTGTAATGTGAAATACACTTTAGGGGTAAAAGTATATAAATTAAATTCAGACTTCTAATTTGATTGAATGGTATGAATTGATTAAATTGGGTTTTATGGGAGTTTCGTTATGGGTATACGATCACTGACAACACACGAATAGACCCTCATGAATAATTCATTAATACTGTTCAATGTTTACTTATAAATTATTTATAAATGAAAATTTATAGAGACATTCCCGCGAGAGTTTTTTTATATATTGAATTCTGTCAACGAAATTTTATTCCAACATTTTAATCAATAATTAATTATTGATGAATTTATAGAATTATTATTTATTGTCATAATAATTATTCAGTTTCTTCATTCAATAGTTAATAGTCGACATTAAACAATTTTTCATTTGAAGAATTATTTTGAAAAATTTTAATGGTTTTTTTATATATAAAGTTGGAATTTTAAATTAAATTATCAAACTGATTATTAAACTCATTCTCTAATTACAGATTAGTTGTGGTCCCAAAAATCTGATGTCGGAAAAAAATGTTTTTTCTATGATTTGAAGAATTAAAATAATATTAATGATGATTTCTTTTGAATAAAAAACATTATTTTTAATGAAATAGTGTTAAAAATTACTAAATAATTATTTTAACAATGATTTTTGTAATTTTTTTTTTACTATCGCTTTTTACCAATTTTTGAAAAATTGTTCAATTTTAATAAATGGCTCATATTTTCGGGGAAAACATTCTCTACAAATGCACTATTTCCAATATTTAAAGTAAATTTTTCTGAGGCTAAAATCGTTAAAAAAAATTCAAACATCTTTCCAACAATTTAAAAATTATTTACTTATTTACAAAACTGTGAGCCGTAGAGTTGTAGGGAATATTTTCCCAGAAAAAAAGTAAGCCATCGTTTATTAAAATTCAACCATTCAAAAAAAATCTGGAATAAGTGACAGTAAGAAAAATTGAATTATAAATAATATTGTTATAATTATTATTATTTTTTTAAAGTTTTACATTTTTTTTAAAAGCGATGTCTTTTCTTCCATAAGACATGACTTATATCATTTATATTCTCAAAATCATGGAAAAAACATTTTTCCAGAGACTCATTTTTAAGAATAATAATAATTTTTTCTTACTTGTTTTACATTTTTCTATGATAAATAACTATTTCTAATTCAATTATCATATTTTGTGTTTGACACACTATATGTAAAATTCTTAGAAAAATGTGAAAATTATTATTTTCCTCAGAAATGATTTTTGAAAATTGTATTTAATGATGTAAAATGATGGTAATACAAAAGGGGATAATTCTATGTAAAATTTCATACATGCATTTTCAAGTCAATAACAAAATAAAAACAACAAAAAATTAATAAAAAAAGATAAAAACTCTAAATCATATCCGATTTTTTTTAAAATTTGTTAACTGAAAAGGTACAACTTGAGTCATCCTAATAAACAATAGATACTATAAAAAATTGGATTAATCTGTTGAAAAATTTTCCGTAAAAAATTTTAATTATCATAACATATTTTTTTCAGGGGAAACACCCTGTTCATAATTTTTTAAACATTTAAAATTCGAATTCCGTAAAATGGGGCTTAGTGGGACATGTTGGGTAAAGCGGGACAGCAGCTTTTATAGAGAAAAAAGCATTATCAAGACAGGAAATGTAAAACAATGTGTGTCCCGGTTTACCCCACACTGTCCCCATTATCCCTTTTCTAGGTTTTTTTTTAATTATTAATGTATTTTTATATTTTTGATATATTATTAGAATTATTTTAGTTTCAGACGTTTAATCAATATTTTATATTTTTAAATTTGTTATTGAATTTCGATTAGCTTTAACAATATTAAAATAAATTAGAGTTCTTGAAAAAAAAAAATTTTAATAATTTCAATATCATGTATTTTTCTCTAGTTTCTGAAAACGTTTGTGAACAAATAATTAAAATTTCAATTCAGGTCTTCACACCGGTTTTTAACAGTAATATTTTTCTGCTAATTTGCTGTTTTTTTATTCAGAAAAATACTATTCAAATTTCAATATTCTTACACTGATCAATTTTTTGAAAATATTTTCTTCGTAAGGGTAGTTTCGACAACTTCTTTTCTCTCGACAAATATAAAAAAATTATTTTTTAAAGTGAAATTCTATGCCCCTTATAGTCAATAAAGGCCCCTTAAATTTACAGATTATATCTTCGATAAAATTAAAATCATTTTTGAAAAGAATTTTTCTCAGCAATATAAAAAAAAAATCACCTTTCTTCTCAAAAGGAACCCACCGCCTCCTCTAAAAATGATAACAAATTATTTCCAAGCAGAAAACTACTTTTTTATTAAAAAAGAAGAAAATTTCCTCACACATGAGTATCACTCTACTCACCTGAGTGTCATAAACCTTAAATATCCAAAAACGACTACTACCACCAACACAATAAAATTTGCACAAAAATATTTTTTTTTAAAAGCACCCGCGCTACCGGAGAACGCCCCGATCCTCGTGGGGCGACAAATCCTGGTGTCAGCGAAGGGGCGCCGAAGAACTTGAGAATTAACTCACAGACTTACCGATTGAACATATTTCGGTGGCCAGGAGGAGGACATTAGTGGTGGATGGCTGAGCGACGTCGAGCGGGACATCCGGGTCGGCAGGTTCTCGCGAAACTGCAGCTGCAATCTAACATCCGGGTCATAACGCGCTACTACACTGAACACGTGGGTACTTGCGGAGGCTGGTTCTCCTGCCTCGTTCTCTCCCTCCTCCCCTCCTCCTCCTGCTCCCCCCCCACCTCCTTCTTATCCTCCCTCAACCCCTTTCCATGCCCCCTGCCCCCTGCCCCGAGGTCCCCAACTCCCTCACTCCCACCCCCACCTCTTTTTCTTCGCTACTCGCTCGCTTGCTGTCTTGTGTTCTCCAGTCGCCAACTTCTCTTCCTCTTCTTTCAACCCTTTTGTTTCTTCTTTCTCCCTGACAAATATTAGTTTCTCTTTTCTTCTTGTTTATTTTTTCCTCCAGTTTGGTACCGTAGTCAAGGGGGAGGGAGACATTTTGTTACAATTTGTTACGGTAGGGGGAGGGGGTCCTTCAGTCATGTACGTAATTTTTTGCAAATTTGCAAAAACTTTCTTTTGTAGATTATCTTTTTAGTTACTGATTTTATTATTTAGTTGAAAATTTTAAAATTTTCTTAAAAAGACAATTTTTTCAAATCCAATTGTTTTGTTGAAAATTCGTCTTTTTGGGTTAAAATTTCAAATCTTTTCGTATAATATTAACCTTTTGTTTAAAATTAATATTTTGTTGCTGATAAGTCAATTGAAATCTTGTTTCGATGAAAAATATTTTTTCTGCAAATTTTTCTTTTTAATTTAAAATTTGTATTTTTCTGTAGAAAAGTCTATTGAAATCCTTTTGGATGGAAATTCAACTCTTTTTTTGAAAATTTGTCTTTTTGATTTAAAAATTCACCCGTTTTTGTAGAATATTCACTTTTCTTGGACAATGCAGCTGTTTGGTTGAAAATTTAATAATCTCGTTAAAAAGTCATACTTTTTGGTAAAAAATTCAACTATTCAGCAGAAAATTAACTTATAGTTTACAATTCTTATTTTGGTGTTGGAAAGTGAACCGGAATCTTCTTTGGATGAAAATTTGACTATTTTTTTGAAGGTTCTGTTTAAATTCATCTGTTATCAAAAAAATTGTTCATCTTTCTTGAATAAAAATGCAACTTTTTGGTTCAAAATGCAACAATTTTGTATGAAAAGACACACTTTTTTATTGAAAATTCTGCTGTATTGTTAAAAATGTAACTATTTTGTAGAAAAATTACTTTTTGATTAAATCTAATATTTTGGTGTTGAAAAGAGGACTTAAATGTTTCTGGGTGAAAATTCAACTATTTTTTCGAAAATTTATTTGTTTTTTTTTAAATTAAAAATTCATAGGATAGGTTGGAAAGCAGCTTGAGCTGAACCTCTGCCTTTTATGTTCCTATTGTTCATCTGTTTTTGTGTATTAAATTTGTTTGTAGACTGGGTTCATAATAAAGATCTATTATTATTATTATTACTATTATCTATTTTAAGAGAAATTTCATCTTTTTTGGATGAAAATGCAACTTTTTGGTTGAAAACAAAACAATATTGTTAAAAAAATCATACTTTTTGATTAAAAATTCAACTATTCAGCAGAAAATTAACTTATAGTTTACAATTCTTATTTTGGTATTGGAAAGTGAACTGGAATCTACTTTGGATGAAAATTTAACGATTTTTTAAAAGTTTTTTTTTCGTAATTCATCTATTTTTAAAGAAATATTTCATCTTTCATTGATAAAAATGCAAATGTTTGGTTTAAGATTCAACAATTTTGTTGAAAAGTCATACGTTTTGTTTAAAAATTCGACCATTCAGCAGCAAATGAAGTTTAGTTTCCAATTCTCATTTTGGTGTTGGAAACTGAACTGGAATCTTCTTTGGATGAAAATTTGACTATTTTTTTTTTTAATTCATGTGTTTTAAAAGAAATATTTCATCTTTCTTGGATGAAAATGCAACTGTTTGGTTTAAAATTCAAAAATTTGTTTAAAAAATACAATTTTTGATTGAAAATGCTGCTGTTTTGTTGAAAATTGAACTATTTTGTAGAAAATTTACTTTTTGGTTAAATTTAATATTTTGGTGTTGAAAAGAGAACCTAAATCTTTTCAGGATGAAAATTCAACTACTTTTTCGAAAATTGGTTATTTTTTCCTAATTAAAAATTCATCTGTTTTAAAAGAAAATTTTCATTTTTCCTAGATAAAAATGCAACTGTTTATTCAACAATTTGGTTGAGAAGACATACTTTTTGGTTGAAAATTCTGCTGTTTTGTTAAAAATTTAACTAATTTGTAGAAAAATTACTTTTTGGTTAAATTTAATATTTTGGTGTTTTCTGGATGAAAATTCAATTATTTTTTCGAAAATTTGTTGTTTTTTTTTTAAATTTTTGTGTTGAAAAATGAACTGAAACCTTTTCTGGATGAAAATTCAACGATTTCGTTGAAAATTCATCCCTTTTGGTTGAAAAATTCGTCTTTTTGGATGAAAAATTAAATTTTATTCTCAGAAACTTATTTTTTTTTTAAATTCAT
>CAKNXH010001457.1:4885-32142 GCA_932178445.1 Andricus quercusramuli
ATGCGATTACGCAGAAGTGCGTGCTTCCCACTTGAAGTGTTTTTTTTTCGGAAGAATTTTTGCTTATGCATACGTAGTGACAAACTAATTATGTGTTTTTGGATCCTGCTGTCTTCAAATGGTTTAATCAAGTGAGCGACAGAGAATACTGAAAGCTGTGTTGTTCGTCGACAGTTAATTTAATATTGATAAAATTGTGTGATTTTCTGTTCAATAACTTTTTCGTCTGTCTGGTTATGAAACTGCGCCGCACGCATTATATGCGTTCACGCAGAAGTGCGTGCTTCCCACTTGAAGTGTTTTTTTCGGAGCAATTTTTTCTTATGCAAACGTAGTTGCAAAATACTGATGTCTTTTTGGATGCTGCTGTCTTCAAATGGTTTAATCAAGTGAGCGAAATATTATCCGGACCGATTATTTAAGAGAAAGTTCTCCTTTTAAACGAGATTCTCAACAGCCTGCAACCGTTTAAAGTACAGAAGCAGGTAAAACATGTACTTTAACCAGGGTGTCTAGCGTCCTGGAAATCCTTGAAAACCGGGTAAAACCTGGACAAGTTCTTGAATTTTTCACATGGTCCTGGAATTTGTATTCCCCTAAAGAAAAAATAGATTTGACTGAGTTATACTATAATATTTGTACAGTGTGGCCGTGGCTTAGGAAAAAAATCAGGGGAAAGTCAGGGAATCTTATTGGACTGGGGAATTCATGGATTTTGAAAAAAATCTTTCTATAAGAGGAACTTTAACTGTCAAAAATAATCAAATAAAAACTTTTTAATTTGAATTTGAAATTATGTCATTCCATTTATAAAAGATTCTATTTTAAAAAATGTTAGAAGAATAAAGTAAAGTAAAGTTAGAGAATTGTGAAAATTAGGTTTCAGGCTACCCTGATGTAATGTTCTTGAATTCATCTTTTTTGGTAGAAAATTAAATTATTTGCGTGAAGGTTGAACCAGTTTATTAAAAAATCGTTTGTTGTTTATGTTGCAAATTCAGCATTTTAGTTAAAAATTCATCTTTTTGGTTGAAAATTAATTTTTTTTGGTTGAAAATTAATTTATTAAAATTGAAAATTAATTTTTTTTTTTAAATTCAACTAGCCCAGTTCAAGATAAATTATTTTGTTCAACATTTATTTCGTTATTTGGAAGATTAGCTACTTTGTTGAATTTTTTTTTCGTGAAAAAATTAATTTTTCCAGCTAAAAATGCAACTATTCAATTCTTGGCTGAAAACCGATTTTTTTTCAAATTAAAAATTCAACTATCTACTCTGGTAATAGTTGAACTACTTTATTGAAAATTGATTTCTTTGTTTGAAGATTCATCTCTTGGGTTGAAAATTGAACTATTTTATTGAAAATTCGTTTTTTGTTGTTTTCAGAAACAGTTTTTTTTTAAATTAATTTTTTCAACTAAAAATGTAACTATTACATTTTTAGCTGAAAATTGATTTCTTTTTTAAATTGAAAATTCAACTACTAGTATAAAATTTGAACCACTTTGTTAAAAATTAATTCGTTTGTTTTGAGATTTATCTCTTAGATTGAAAATTGAACTATTTCATTAAGAATTTGTTCTTTTTCCTTTATAATTAATGTTCCGCTTGAAAATTTGTCTTTTCCATTTTTTGATGAAAATTTATCTATTTAGTTAAACATTAGTTTTTTAAAGTTCATATTTTTGTTTTGAAAATGCAACAGTTTTACAAAAAACTCATATTTGATTTGAAAGTTTAACAATGTGGATGAAATCTTTTTTTCTGTCTCGACTAAAAAATCTTTATTTCTTAAGAACTCGTTATTTTGATTAGAAAATTTGAATTCTGGGTAGAAAGTTGACCTATATTGTTGAAAGCTTTTTTTTAAGTTCCATCATTTTAATTGTAAATTCATCTCTCTAATTGAAAATTGGAAACTATTTTGTTGAAATTTTCTTTTGTGTTGAAAATTCAACTGTTTTCGATTGAACTTTGATATGTTTTATTCAAATATTCGACTATTTGGTTGAAAGTTAACTTTTGTAGGTAGAAAATTCTAGTATTGTTTAAAAATTCCACTGTTTTGTTAAAAACTCATCCTTTTTGGTTGAAAATTCAACTGTTTTTTTTTTAAATTCCTCTACTTGGACGAAAAATTCGTCCCTTTGGATTTAAAATTCACCTTTCTTGTTAAGAATTAAACTGCCTCCTAAAAAATCCAATTATTTTCGTGAAAATGCAACTGTTTTTGGTTAAAGTTTAATCTTTTAGGTTTAAAATTCGATCACTAGGTCACAAATTCAACAGTTTGGTTAAGAATTCAACCATTTTGTTAAAAATTAAATTATTTCATCGAAAAATAAATGTAAATTAGCACAAAATTAGATAACTCAGTCGAATTTCCAAAAATTAAAAATCAAATTAAAAAAACTGTCGCCAAAAAACGTGGTTTTGGCCGTAAAATCAGATTTTGGAAGAGTATAAGAAATTTCGCATATGACACAATTTTAGTTCCAATTTCTACTATGTTTCGTGAAAAGTATTTTTTTTTTACTGAAAAAATAGGGTACCTTGAAAGGTCAATTTTCTTGTCCTGGAAAACCTGAAAAAGTCCTGGAATTTTTGTTTCAAGAAATGCTAGACACCCTGCTTTAACGTCTAACAGGAACTTTCTTTCTCATGTCCATTCAATTTTCAGTTTACCCTCGTCTCCGTATTAGAAAAACGATTTTCCAATTTTTTACTAGTTTTACTTCTCATTGTAATAAGAAGGTATTGGTCTTATGTAAAATTTGGTTTGGTCCGTTTTCATCAAATCTCCACGTTTTGAGACCCTCTGAGTCAGAAAAAACGATTTTTACGAAGGTTTCTGTCAGTCAGTCTGTCTGTCTGTCTGGCTGTCTGTCTGTAGTCTGTAGGCACGATAACTTTCGAAAAAAAAATCAGATTGGATTGTGCTTTGGCACATTTTTTTAGGGCCTAAAAAGAAAGAACAAGTTGGTTAACTAGCTAATTTGGATCAAAATTCAAAAAGTTAGAGCATTTAAAAAATGTTTGAGACCTCTTTTTTCAATAAAAAATTCCATTTTGCTGTCAAACAACGTGAGATACAATAAAAGACGAATTGACCAAAATTGTGGACCTAAAAAAGATCTACAAATTTTTTGTTATTCACTTTTTGATATGACGCGTAGTTTTTGTTTTATACGTAAAAAACAGTATTGAAAATAGAAAAATTAAATATTTAGATGAATAACGCAAGCTACGAAAAAAATGAAGATCAAATTTTTTATCCAAGTAAGGGTTACAAATTTGTTATCAATCATGTTTTGATAGGATGCGTAGTTTTTGTCATATTCGTGAAAATAACATTGACAGTAAAAGAAATCAAATTTTTGGAAAAACAATGCAAGGTACCAAAACAGATAAATGAACAAAAATTGTGCACTCAAAAAAGGTTTACAAACTTGTAATCAATATTTGTTGTAAGAATATATTAAAAATGAAAAAAATTAACAGATTTTGTTACTTTTGAACTAGTAATAAGTGTAATTTTGTTAATTAAAAATCATGTTAGCACCGCATATTTTCGCAACGTGAAGAAAGTGAGAATAAATAGATTAGGTGAGTAAATAATTCTTATCTTTTCATTTTGAACCAATTACATGCTAATACGTAATTTTGTCGTTTGAATAAAAAAATTTGGTCTTCTAAAAAAAAAAAAAACGTTTTATTGACCGAGGTTTGTTGGTTTGTGAAAACATTTTGGCTGTCAAGCAAAGTCAGCAACTAAAATAATTTTGTTAATTTTAGAACATTTTTTATTGGTTGAGCAACAATTTTTGGTTTAATCTACAAATAAATTAAAAAATTAAAATAAATTAAATTAAAAATACACTCTAAATTAAAGATATGATCCTTACCTACAGTATTGGTGAAAATACCTAAGGTGAGACAAATAATTCCAATGAAGGTCGTCATTTTATTGAAATAAGACAAACCCACTTATGAAGAATTTCGATGCGAGTGTAATTGCTGAACATTCTTCAAAATGTTTGAATGTATAATTCTAGACGTTATCTCATTTGTAATTCCGAATTATTTACATATCATAACTCTATTTCTAACACACTCAAGTAGCAATGCTATTCTTCAGATTCAGGACATTGATATGTACAATTTAAAGAACAAATAATTACTAATAAGTATCAGTATTTGTTGAAAAACTTGATAAAATGTTATCTTCTGATCGAATGAAAACAGGGCCCAACCATGCACATTAGGTTGGACGGAAAAAGTAAATTTTTTGTAATTTACAAAATCTATTTTATGCTTAGAAAAGGGCCTATTTATTACAAATACTTGGTTTAGACATAAAATGATCCACATGTACACCTGGCATAAAGGAAATAGCCACAGCATAATTGACTTTGTTATTGCGGATGAAAGATTAAGAGAACTAGTTAAAGATACAAGAGTCATGAGGGGTTCCGAATGCAATTCTGATCATTACCTTTCAGTCTGCAAAATAAACTTAGGGCGGGGATGGAGAACAAAGAAAACAAAGAAAACGAAACAAACACGAATAAAAATTGAAAATTTACAGAGACAAGAAGTGCAAACAGAGTTTGAAAAGAGGTTAACTGAAAGCATAGATAGGGCAACGTGGGAAGCGCTTATAAGCAATAAAGATATAGAGGGCGCGTGGACTTTATTACGGGATGTCATTGTCAAAACTGCGACCGAAGTATGTGGTACAGCGGTTGTAGGAAGAAAGTCTGGCGATGCGTGGTGGAACGATGAAATTGCGGCAGCCCAAAAAGAAAAGAAAGAAGCGCACAATAAAACGCTGAACATGACAGGTCTTAGCGATGAGGAGAGAACTAGACTTAAAAATGATTACAGACACAAAAATAGGAAAGTTAAACGACTAGTCAAAGAGAGTAAAGAGAAAATCAGAACAGAAGAAGAGAATAAAATAATAAACTGCTTTGAAGGAATTATGAAACTATTATATAAACAGTTGAAGGAAAGTAAAAGTACAGAGTTTGCTAGCATGAGAAACAACAAAGGCGAAATGCTATATGATATAGACGGAATAGTAGACGCTTTGAAAGAGTCTTTCAAAGAACTATTGGGAGGTGAAAATATCGGACAACAAAACTGCGACATAGAAGATAATGCATTAGAAAACCCAATTGAAAAAGTCTGTGTCACTGAGGTCAGAGATATAATTAAGAACTTGAAAAACGGTAAGGCTGCGGGTATAGACAATATTAGCGCTGAAATGCTTAAATACGGTGGCGAGTACATACCTCACAGGTTGTGCGAATTAATAAATTTATGTATCGAAACGGGAGAAGTCCCAGACGATTGGAGAAAAGCGATTATCGTACCAATATACAAAAGAAAAGGAGATAAAAGCAACTGCAGTAATTACAGAGGTATCAGCCTACTAAGTACCGTAAGTAAAATATACTCAAAAATACTTATCCGTAGGGTAATGGAAATTACAGAAGAGAAGATATGGGAAGTCCAAAGTGGATTTATGCCAGGAAGATCATGTACGGATCAGATATTTAGCCTAAGACAGGTCGCAGAAAAAAGTTTGAGAGTAGGAAAGAAAGCCTTCTGTGCATTTATCGACCTAGAAAAAGCATTCGACACGGTAAATAGAAGTGAACTTTGGGAAGTCCTTAAAGAGTATGGAGTGAATGGAGGGCTCCTACAAGCAATAAAAACAATATATACAGGTAGTAAAGCGAGTGTAAGGGTAAATGGGAAAAAGAGTGAATGGTTCGATATTATGCAAGGCGTGAAACAAGGATGCGTTATGTCCTCGTGGCTTTTTATCATATTCATGGATAAGTGTCTTAGAACTGCCCTCTTCGACGAAAAAGGTGTAGATCTCGAAACCGTCAAGGTACGTGGGTTGGCTTTCGCGGATGACAAGATTGTTATGGCAGAATCAGTCGAAGACTTGCAAAGAATGTTGAATAAACTTAATACAAGCATGAAGAACATGGACCTCAAAATTAACGTGAATAAGATGAAAGTCATGGTGTTTGAGGGTACCGACTGTACTATACGGTAGCGAGACATGGACCTGTCAAGAAAAGGACAGGAGTAAAATCAACGCGATCGGCATGAAACCTCCGCGCATAATATGCGGGAAAACACTGATGGACAAAGTACGAAACGAGACAATCCTTAAAGAATGTCGTACAGGAGAGACATTAGTTGACATATGGGAAAGAAATCAGCTAAGGTGGTTCGGACATCTTGAAAGAATGAAAGATGAACGACTGACCAAGCAAGTGTATAAAGGTAAAGTAAATGGCAGAATGCCCAGAGGTAGACCGCCGAAAGAATGGTTAGAATCTGTGAATGAGACACTAATACGAAGAGACATAAGAAGCCATAGAAATACAAGAGCCTGCATGAAAAAATGCATGGACGTGAATGAAGCTAGAGTAGTATGCCAGGACAGAAATATTTGGCGACAAATAGTTTATAAACAGAGTGACAATAGAGTGAATGATGCCTGAAACAAAGACCTTGGATACTAATGGGCCCAAGTGGGGAACCATACATAACAATTTTGTGAGGCTCCTCACTTGGGGTGATCGCTAGAAAGATTGATCAGCAACCTGGGTCGGAGCAGTGTTGCGGGGTGAACGTGTTATTTGAATAAATAACACGAAAACTCCAGATCAATCTAAAATATCTATACCATAACACATATACCTATATACCTATCTACCTTATACCATATAACGACCTACCTCACACCTATATACCTATCCCACTACTTTCCAACCGAGCAAGTCACGCCTACCCCGGAAGGGAAAAGGCTTAATGGTATAATAATAATAATATGTGGCCTGAAAATTTGTGCATGTATGCTATAAGCACTTTATTTGAAAATGTGCAGGGTGTCTAGTGTCCTGGAAATCCTTGAAAACCTGGAAAAGTCCTGGAATTCGTTTTTACCTTGAAAAAACCTGGAAGAATCCTTGAATGTTACTTAATGGTTGTAGTGAAGAATTTTATTATTTAGTTGCAAATTCAACAATTTTTAATAAAAAGTCATACTTTTTATTTGAAATATCTACTATTACATTATTCGTTGAGAATTCATATTTTTTAGTAGAAAATTCATCTTTTTGGTTGAAAAAGCCTTTTTTTGGTTGAAAAATAATTTTTAAACTAAAAACGTAACTATTTTTGGCTGAAAATTGATATTTTGCGAATTGAAAATTCAGTCACTTGGTTAAAACTTGAACCACTTTGTTAAAAATTTACTTGTTTGAGGGTTGATGATTCTTTTTTTCATTTAAAATTAATTTGTTAACCTACAAATGTATGTTTCCCATTTTTTTTATGAAACTTAATCTTCTTTTTAAGTCAAAAATTGGTCTTTATTGGTAGAAAACTAATCCTGTTGGTGGAAATTTTCTCTCTTTTGATTAGAACTGCAATTTTTTGATTGAAAATTAATATTTTCTGGTTGAAAATGCTGTCTTTTGTATTGAATGTTCAACCATTTCTTTGACAGTTTTTCCTGTCTTGGCTGAAAAATCTTTATTTGTTGAAAATTCGTCTCTTTGATTAGAAAATTCGCCTCTTTGGTAGAAAATTAATAATTTCGGATTGAAAATTCAACTGTTTTCTAGAAAATTTGTTCCTTTTTTGTTTTTAAAAGTTTACCCACTTTACTAAACATTAATTCTTTGCTTGCAGAATGGCAGATTCATTGATTTTGGTTGAAAATTCATCTCATTGGTTCAAAATTCAAAATTTTACTGAAAATGAATCATTTTTAGTTTAAAAAATTAAATTATTTGTCTGAAAATTGAACTATTTTGTTGAAAAAACTTAATTTTTTTATGAAAATTAATTTTCTTTGTTGAAAATTCGTCTTTTTGGTTAAGAATTCATCATTGTAGGTTAAAAGTTAAACTATTTTGTTAAAGATTAAAAATTTAACTATTTTGTTGAAAATTCGTTTTTTTTTGTTGTAAATTCATCTCTTTTTTATTACAAAATTCATTCTCCTTATTAAAAATTCAATTACTTGGTTGAAATCTAAAAAAAACTTCTAAAAAAATCATCTTATTGTCTGAAAATTGATCTATTTTGTTGAAAAAACTTTATTTTTGTATGAAAATTAAATTTTTGAATTGAAAATTCAACAATTCAATTTTAGGTTGAAAATTGATTGTTTTTAGTCAAAAATTCAACTATTAAATTTTTCATTAAAAATTCACCTTTTTTGGTTTAAAATTCAACCTTTTGGTTGAACGTAGAACTGCTTTATTAAAAACTCGTTTTATTTTTTGAAAATTGAACTATTCTATCAAAGATGTTTTTTTTTGTTGCATTAACATTATTATTATTTTTTTTTTGCTGAAAATTCAACTATTCCATTTTTGGATGGAAATTTAACGTCTTTAAGAGAAAATTTAACTATTTGGTTAAAAATGTATGTTATTATATGTTTGCAAATTGGTTTATTTTGTTAAAAATTTGTCATTTTTTGGTAGAAAATTAATTTTCTTTGTTGGAAATTCGTTGTTTTGGTTAAGAATTCATCTTTGTAGTTTAAAAGTTAAACTATTTGGTTAAAAATTTAACTATTTTGTTGAATTTTTTTTAATTCGACTCTTTGGTTGAAACTTTAACTATTTTATTGAAAATTCGTTTTTTTGTCTTTTTTGAAATACCGACTATTTAATTTTTCGTTGAGAATTCGTCTTTTTGTCGAACATTCCTATTTTCGTGTCAAAAATTCAACTATTTTTGGTTGCAAAATTAACTGTTTTGTTGAACATTCGTCTATTTCGACAGAAAATTCGTCCTTTTGGATTTAAATTCACCGTTTTTGTTAAGTTTACGAATAAATTAAATTTTTAGAAATGGACGAGAAATTTAAAGAATTTGAAGTAAACATTAATTAAATGTTTCAATGAAAGACATAGTTTAATGCTTTTTATTTTTTGAACTAATTGTATATTTATTATCTGATTGATTTTTTTCACAATATTGAATTATATAAAGATTGAATTTTAATTTGTTTCAATTAAGTACATAAAATGATTACTTACTTTAAGGTTATGTAATTGATTATTGGCTATAATTTGTAAAATAAGAGTTTATTCACATTTACAATACCTCTATTCCAATTATGTAATTTCTATCAGTGTTTGTGATGTTGTGCAATGATTATCTGAATTTAATTTTTAAAATTATATGTAAATATGTATCAATTTTTTAACAAATTACAGACTAATTAATTATGAGCTGGTTAATTTTTTTAACAATATTAACTTACATCGAAATTAAGTTTTAATTTGCCTGAATTAAGTATGTACATAAATTGATTATTTACGTGAAGGCTACGTAATTGAATATTATCTATAATTTTGACAATGAAAAGTTATTCATGTTTAAAATACCTTTATTTTCCAGTTGTATAATTTTTGTAAATTTTTGTGACGTTGTGAAATAAGTATCTAAAGTCTGCTTTCAATATTATATGTACATATATTTTACTTTTCTATGATATTAGTTTAAAAGGTTATTAATAATTCAAATTTTCAGAAAAATATAAAGTAAAAATTATTCGAAGGTTTCACTGTAAATAACTGTTTATTACTTTTTATGTTGTGATATGATTAATCTGGAATTAGTTTTAAAGGACATTACTAAAATTAAATGTATTGAAATGCAATTTCAAATAAAAAAATATCTTTGAATTCATATGCAAAAGGTAACCTACATCTTGTGTAAGATTATTATTCCAATTTCATAATTTTCAAAATGTTTACGATGTTGTGAGATAATTATCTAAATTCAATCTTCAACATTATATTTTAATATGTTTTAAGTTTTCATGTAATTAGTTCAAAAGATTATGAATAATTCAGTTTTTCAGAATAATGTAAGATACAAATTATTTTGATGTTTCAATGCTAATAATATTGGTGATTGATTTTTATGTTATGAACTGATGAATTAACTATTATTAACTAACGACTGATTAATTTTTTTCCAAAAATAGAATTACATAAAGATTGAATTTCAATTGTTTTCAAATAAGTCACATTAATTGATTATTTACATTAAGGTTATGTGATTTAATATTGTCTGCTATTTTTATGATAAAAATTTATTTTTGCTTTAAAATATCTCCATTACAATTATATAATTTTTTCAATTGTGTGTGATGTTGTGAAGTGATTTTTCGAATTCAATTTTCAAAATTATATGTGTATGTATTTCAATTTTTACTGGTTGAAAGGTTATTAATGATTGAAATTTTCAGATAAATATTATATAAAAGTTATTCTAATATTTTAATGAAAATAATTATTAAATGCTCTCTATGTTTTGAACTCATTAATTAAATATTAACTGTTTCTGCTAAAAATTACTTTTTCTGGAATTAGTTAAGAGATTATTAATAAATTTAATTGAATAAAAGAAAAGTGCAAATTCAAACAAAAACATATTGTATAAAGTAAAAATTATTTGAAAGTTTCAATGAAAATAATTTTTTCATACTTTTTATGTTGTCAACTGGTTAATTAAGAATTAGCTGATTAATTTTGTTCACAATGCTTACATTTCAAAAATGGCCGCTAAATGTTAACAAATAAATAGTTATTCGAAAATGGAGTAAAAATGAGAAAAATTAATGCAGAATTTAGCGCGCGCTTGCGCGCGCACATAATAGTCTAGTACCTAAATAAAAAAAGCGTACTTTATATGCAATCCCTAAATTCAAAACAGGACAGGCCAGAATAAGTTATTCCTTCGATACAGTGTATTTTCATAACGAATTTTACCCATAAAGCGTGTACACGTTTAGATTTGAAAACAGTTTTTTTATTTATTAAAAAAGTGGGCCATTCAGTTGGGCGGGACCATGTATATCGGCACCAACAACGTACTCTGGTGGGAAAAAAATGCGGAAACGAGGGTCTTTTCTAGTCCATGGTGAAGTGACTTTGGCAATGTTGCCATCTATGCGTATTCTAACGCATCCCCATTTATTACCAAGATCCGCTCTTCGAGCCATTAATGGATCCAAATTTTGAAATTCGGGTGAGAATAATCCAATTATGTACTCGCGACGCTCATCTGTTCCCATACGGTAAAAGCCTGGCCGTAATCGAAAAATGGGACCTGGACGATCTACATCCACCATATCTTCGTAATGATTAACATTATAAACTTGAATTGGAGAAGGATGAATTGTGCAGGGACCATGTGGATAGGCTAATTCTGCGAAAAGAAAGTATAAATATGAAATTGATTGTTTTAATAACCAATAAATTAATTTGATCGCAGTTTTCATTTGTTTAAATAAACAATTTGATAAAGAAAACGAAAATCGGTTCGCGAAGTGGTCGGCAAGCAACCTTGTGAGTGGTATTATTTTGTAACAATTTCTTATACTGTCGCATCAAATTATAAAATCGATAAAATCGAGGATAAAATGGATTAAGTTTGTAAATAATTCGTATCTTTTCATCATCAACCAGTCACTTAAAAACGTCATGTGGGTAGAGGTGATGTGGCCTATTTCCAAGTTTAAACATATTTTGCCTTTTTATCGTTTTAATTGACAACTTTTTGTCCATTTAACAAAATGATTTTGTTAATTTCAGAAAATATTTTCGTTGGGAGACGAATAGGCATTTTAATTTTAATGATTCTGAATAGAAAATCAATATACTGGAATTAAAAATACACTTTAAATCATGCTACTATTATATTTACCGACAGGATTAGTGAAAAGCACTAAGGTCAAACACAACATTCCAACCAAGGTCATCATTTTCTTGAAATAAGGAAAAATCACTGATGAATCTCAATGCGTTTGCAGTTCATGATTATTATTTAAAAAAATGTAGTATATATTCTACTCATTATCTCATTTGTTAATCAGAATCATTATTACATCATATCTCTATTTATCCCACACTGAAACGATGAATATTTGTTGAGTCACATGATAAGATTTTATCTTATCTTTAAATGTACTTGATTTTATGATTCTTGCCAACTAGAATTCGGTAGCATAATTTTAGTAAAATTCACTAAGAGTGTCTGAAATGTACGTTTCGCCTCGGTTGAAGCCACAGTAAAATCAATGAAAATAGTACCAAAAATATAATGTTACATGTTTTTCAGCAAAACACAACCTTTAAGCTTATACCAGCAAAGTGAACAAAGCCTTACTTTTCACTAACCTATGACTGAAAATATGTATAGATCTTTTTTAGAAAAATGAAAACTGAAAGATTCAATAGCTTTTTTCTTCTTTTCCTTAACTTTTCTGTAATAAAATGTCGCAGATTAAAATATCTATATCTCATTGCTCCATATAGAGCTCAAATTTCTATAACAATAATGTAACGAAAGTATACGTTCTTACTTCCTTGGTTTTCCAAAAAAATTCTGCTTTTTTTAAAATTCGGGCAAGAGTTTAAGTAATAAAAATTTTCTCAAGGTCATACATTTATGAAGCCTTTCTTCGCCACGAATAAAAAATGGCACGTGCATAACATAAACAAGAATAATTAAGACCCTTCTTAATATTTTTTATATGTTTTACTAATGCAGATAGAGATAAAAAATTATAGGTTTACAGTTCCTTAGTACCGTTCATAATGTAAAATTTCTCCCTGAAAATGTTGGACTGCACAATAATGAAGCGGTTGGATGCAATCCATGTGTACTTGAATTTCAGAATTTCTTTTTTCATTTGTTTTGTATACAACTTTATAAATGATACGAACAAAAAACAGGTTGCAAGTGATACAAGCTTCCCAAACGTCCTTTTCATGAAAGGCAGATGTTTTATTTTTGGACCTGAAAAGCCGAATAAAACATGATAGTCCAGGATTAGTTTGTCCCCTTATACAATGTGATACGTTTAGATTTCACAGGGAAGTATTTTTTTTAAGTGGGCCATTCTATCGAGGTGGCCCATGTACCTCGACAGCAACAAGGTGTTCTGGCCCGAAAAAATTGCGGAACCGATTATCCTCTCTGGACATTGGTGAAGTGACGTTGGCAATATCGCCATCTATGCGTATTTTTACACATCCAAAGTCATTACCAAGATCCGGTCTTCTAGCCAATAATGGATTCAAACGTTCATCTAATGAGAAGAATAATCCAATGATGTACTCGCGACTTTCATCTGTTCCCATAAAGTTAATGCCTGTTCGTAACCGCTCTCGTTGGGGACTTCTACTCATTACATTTTCAAAATGATGAACATTATAAACTTGAATGGGAGAAGGATGAACTGCGGGTTCCGAATGATGATAGGCTAGTTCTGCAAAAATCAGTTGATTAGTCAAAATATTAATTATTCACTAGTTAACTGTAATTTCTGAAGTCTCGAAACCAGTATTTAAGCCTGTCTTATGTGTATTTAACCCTTGGTATACACACTGGGTTACGCTAACGCGGCGCGATTTTGCAAGATCTGTTATTTCGAAACAAGAAGAAGTGTCGGTCTATACCCAGGTGGTTGGCGTTTTTTAAATAACTTTATTAATTTTATAACAATATATGCGTCATTTCAGAAGATAATGATGAACGTTAAGGTATGTATATAGTTCAAATCATTAATTTTTGCCGATAAATGTAGTATTCTGGTAGCATGACTTATCCGCGCGGAACCGGAAATTTGCCTACATTCGAATCACTAAACAAATATGTTTTCCAGAATATATGGAAAAACCGAAAACACAGTTTCAAAGTACAAATCTTGAACTTTTCATTCATCAGCATTTGAGCCTATTCATCTTGATTTTTATGTAAACAACGGCCTTTAAGAAAAAAAAGTGATTTTTTCTCAAAAATTTTAAAGATGTCTTTGCTTATTTAAAAATATGTATATGTGTTTTCATATTTATCACTTTCAAACCCATACTGTTCAATTTTTAAGGATTTTGTCTATGGAATCCAAAAAAAGAGGCGAAATTGTTCAATTAGGAACGAAGATATGAGCTGTTAAAGTTTGCCGGGTGAACCTAACCCAGTGTGTATACCTCGTTATAAAACTATAGTGTGTATACCCAGGGTTAACTAGAAGACACTACCATGTTTTATTATTTAGAATTGAAAACGATTTCCAAAATTATTTTTAATTTGTCTAAAGTGTAATTATCTTACTTCTCCAATAGCTAATCAATGTACATGTATATTGAATTTAAGATATATTTTTTCAATGACGTATACTGATTTTTCAGATTTAGTGTACAAATGTATATGAAATGTGTTTGAAAATCGCAAGCATTTCTAACAGTGTACCCTATGTTCAAGTTTCACAATATGTTGCCTTCTTAACAAAATTTTTGTCCATTTAACAATTCCTTTTTTTTTTATTCAAAAAAATCGTTAAGTGAACCAAATCTTTGATCAGTTGATTGAGCAACAATTTTTAGTGCAATTGGAAATGCACTTTAAATTCAAGATATATTTACCAACAGAATTAGTGAACACCACTATGGTGAGGTAAAGAATTCCAATCACAGGTAACATTTTCCTAAAATGAAGGAAACACTCTTATGAAGAATTTCGATAAGACCCTAATTAATTAATATTCTTCTTCAACATATTTTAATTAATATATTCTAGTCGTTACATCATTTATGCTTGCACATTATTTATATACCATGACTTTTTTATTCCGTCACTGAAGTAGCAATTTTTATTACTGCATATGTAGGACATTATTATTTACAATTTATAGGGGGAAATTTTGAGTTTGAAAAAAAATCCAGTTATTACCGGTTGAAATTCACCACACATGAATTAATTATATAACAAATAATGACGTAGTTGAAGAGCGGTTCTAAAAGCAATGAAATATGCTCCCTGATAATATGAGCTTCGCCTTGGAAAATACATCAAAATCATGTTTCAATCATAATTTATAGGGCAATCCTTAAATTCAAAAAAAGGTTAATCCAGGAATATTTTGTCCTGTTATACAGTTTATTTTCACAACGAATGGTACAAAAAAATCATGCATATGTATTGATTTGACAATGCTTTTTTTTAATGGGCGAACCTATGCGATCTTGATTTATCATATTTTCGTAATGATGGGTTAATTCTGCAAAAAGGAAGTATAAGTAGGAAAGCGATTAATGTATTAGACAATAACACACTACAACTTGGTGTATCAAATTGTTGCAGATATTTTGATTTAGAATTTCAACTCAATATGATTCGCTTTAGAGGATCAATGAAAATTAAGGAGAACGACTTCAAGGCTTATTACCATCAGTATACAAAACAGAATGGCAGTTGACGATTTTCGAAAAATATTCCCTTCTGTCAAATTCAAGTTCTGCAAATCGATAATTGATCCTTGATCGAGATTTGCTGACATTTGTAAACAAACATCCACAACCTCAGTAATCATAAATTCAAATAAACTGAGCTGAGTAAATGATTTGTCCCAAAATTTGATTAACAATTCAATTTTAAACGATCATCAACACTTGATCAGGATTCAGGTAAGGAGTTTAAATAATTTAATAATGTGTTGAGTAGTTAAAATTTTATGACATATAATTGATCTGAAAATTTGAATCAAGTTGATCATGAATATAGGTATCAAAACGTTGCATCTTTTTGATCTATGTGCCGCATCAACTTGATACCTGGTAGTTTTGTGTGAAATTAATTCAATTTTTCATAGTTTTTATTTAAAAAATGGAAATGGACAATTGGAGAAAGAAACTAAAAATCTGTTCGCGAAGTGTTTCCAAAAGCGCAATTAATTATGTATTTGTTTCTAACAATTTCTAATATTTTCTTGTTACATTATTAACTTAAACAAAATGAGACGAAATCGAGGACAAAATGGATGAAGTGGTGTAAATAATTCGTATCTTTTCATTTTTAAGTAATAAAACGTAAGTATGTCATTTTGGTACAGGTGATGAAAATTTAACTATTGCTGAAACTTTTTTTTTCGTTGAAATTTAATTTTTTTAAACTCTCAATTTAACTATTCCATTTGTGTTTGAAAATTGATTTTTTTAGTCGGAAATTCAACTACTTGGTTTCAAGTTCAAATTTCGTTCAAAAGTTATTTTTTTTGGCAGAAAATTGGTTAAAAATTTAACTATTTGGTTAAAAATATATTTATTTTGTTGAAAAGCTGTCTCTTTGGTTGAAAATCAAACTACTTGGTTAAAAATTAATTTTTTTTAAACTGAAAATTGGAATTTTTGATTGAAAAGTATTTTTCTTATTGAAAGCTTATATTTTTGAGTTAGGAATTCGAATGTATTGTAGAAAGTTCTTTTTTTTGGCTCGGATATTCAATAATTTGGTGGAAAATTGGTTTTTTCATTTGAAAATTAGTTTCTTGAATTAGTTTCTTTAATTTTTGGTTTAAAGTTGATCTTTTTTATTTTGAAAATTCAAATATTTGGTTAAAAATTTATGTAGTTTGTTAAAAATTCGTCCTTTTTTCTAGAAAAAGAATCTTCTTGCTTTAAAATTCGACATTTTGAATACAATTTTTTTCTTTATTGACTAAAAAATCTTTTTTTGGTTGAAAATTCAACTCTTGTTGAAAATTCGTGTTTTCGGATTAAAGATTCAACTATTTTGCAGAAAATTGGAATTTTCTCTGGAAAATTCAATAGTTTGATAGAAAATTCAATTAATTGGTCGAATTTCGAACTACTTTTTCAAAAATTCATTTTTAGTTAAAAATTCATCACTTTAGTTAAAGTTTTTGTTTGTTTGTTAAAAACTAGGTTTTTTAACTAAAAATTTTAATGTTTGGTTAAAAATTAACTTTTTGATTTTGGATTCATATTTTCGTGTTGAAAAATTAACTGCATCGTAGAAAATTCTTCTTTCAGGCTTTAAAATTCAACAATTTGGGAGAAAATTCAGTTTTTTCAATTGAAAATTAATTTTTTCAAACGAAAATGTAACTATTTGATTTTTGATTAAAAACTGATGTTCTTAATTCAACAATTCAAATTTTTTGTTAAAAAATTATCTTATTTGTTGAAAATTTAGAATTTCGAAATTTAAAAATAAATTTCTTGCTCAGTTACAATTTTTTTGAAAATGTGCAAAAACATGTTTTTTTTTTTATTGAGTCATATGCACACATTTAAAAAAAAGTTGAATATGTCGAACCTAACATTTTTCCAGCTTGAACCAAAGAAACATTTTTTTATTTTGCTTTTTCGGAAAAAAATTTTGTCGTAAGTTAGGATTTTTGGGATTTTATATCTTTTTTGCGATTTTGAAACGTCATAAACACCGCGAAAATTTTGTTTTCCCATGAATACGAAATAATAGCATGTTTCTTTGGTTCAAGCTGATTCAATTTCTGGTTCGAATCAATCCAAAAAACATCTTTTTGTATATTTTCGAAAAATTTTAAATAAGGCCATTTTTTGTAATTAAAAAAAATTGTTTATTGTAAATTGATGAAGGAGAACAGAAGATATTAACCGAATCCAAATTTTTTTCTTTACTTGTTTTGGATATCGACCCACAAATTGTTATCCCTCAGCTCAAACTATTCGATTAATTTTACCATTTTTACTTCATGTAATCAACTCATTTAATTTTTTCCCACACTTTTTTATATCACTTTGGATGGATTTCCAACGCTCTGAGTAAATACAATTTTTTAAAATAAATCGTTAATGGCAGAAATAATTAAAAAATCATTGAAAATTATTTAAAAATGTAACATTTCTTACAAAAGATTGTAATACATATGAAACATATGAAAATTAATGTTTAATCTTTCCCCTATTTTCCCCTTTTTTTTCTTACTCAAGTTCCAAATCTGGTTCATATTCAGGACATTATTATGTACAATCAAGAGGGGAAATAATTATTAATTACGCAATGGAAGTATCGGTACTTGTTGCAAAAGATGATAACATTCTTTCGTTTCTTCAAAAAACTCAAATTACATTCGAGTATATTTGGATGGGCCGAAAAGGCAAATTTAAAAAAATTTTCAAATCTAAGAAGCCTTCAAGTAGGTGTATGTACGCTACAAGTAGTTCATTCTAAAAATTTAAGTTCGATAAAAAAAGAATCCAACTATGGCTACTGGGTTGAAGTTTCAAAGAGTAAAGAGCGCAACATTTGTATTTTACTTCTACATTTATAAATTTTGATGATCCTTGCCAACTTGAATTTGTAGTCTATATTGCTGATATGATTTCCAATATATCCCAAAATATGAAATTCAAAAATTTAATCCAAACCTGCAATAGAACTTGCCAAAAATATGTGTAGAAGTCTTTTATAAAAATGTTAAATGAAAATTTTGATATGTTTGTTTTCTGTTTTTATTTATCTGCCAACAAAAAGAATATGACCAAGATCTCGAAAAAATCAATCCTGGCTTGCAAATATGACGTTTTTTATAATAATAAAAATGCAAAAATAAGTTCTTAGAGTAAATATAAGCATACAAGATTAAAAAATAATCGTGGCGATATGAGGTAATATTTTCGTGAACATAAGAATATTAATAAGTAATATTAAACTGTAAGATCTCATTAGGATATTGTAGTTTCTCGCTTTCCCCTATAAATTCAAAACATTTTATAAAAACCATTTTACAGCACAAAAAATATTAGCTTGCTTTAAACTTTATATAATTTTCTTCAGGCAATGTACAATATGATGGGTGACATAAATAAAACAATTTTAATTGAAATTCAGCAAGAGTTTTTTACTTGACTATATCAAAATACAGAAAATTACAGCCTTATATAAATATAATTTTTATCAAAATGTATCCACGAATCTGGGGCAAACTGCCTCTAAAATAAATTTGGTCATTTCTTTTAGAGAAAGCCATCGAAAATCTTTCAGATTTTTATTCATAAATATAAATCAAATGATATGATATAAACTTATGAGTGGTCCGGTTTTTCTATGGTATGCCGGATTATCTTTTATTGTTCTTATATTATTTCAGAACCAAAAGATTGCTTAACCATAAATAAAACAAAAATTAAACAGTAAATACACTTTTTAATTTTCTTTCATAATCTCTTTGACATGCACAACTTCTCTTTCGCGGAAACGTCTATATTGTCGAAAGATTGGTACACTCACGTTGGCAATGTTTTTATATACATGTATTTTAACACACTCGAATTCATTATCTTTGTTCAGTTTTCAAAAAAATCTTCTTTTTTCAAAAATTGGATCAAGTGTTTACGTAGTAAACATTTGTTGGAGATTGTTGAAGATTTGTTGAAGATGTTACTAAATAATTAAGTGGTTGGATGCACTGTGAAAAAAGTATTGTTTCAGGCCTCATTTCAGAAAATAAGACCCAAAAACAACAGTATTGATTGGGACTAAAATGAGACCACCGATAGCATCATGTTTTACATGGAAAAGAAAAGCATGATGTTATCCTATTCAAAACCAGGACTTCAAAACAAGTACTTTTGAAAATACAAGTACCCTGTTAGTGCACCCAACCCGTCAATCAAGGAATGATAATCACGAAATTAATCAAAAATGTTGCTACATGATGAGCATTAAATTTTTGTTCTAATTTAAAAGAAAAATATCAAACAGGATAGGCCAGGATTAGTTGATCTTCTATACATATTGTTAGAACCAGTTGTACCCAAGAAGCATACATACATTTCGATTTGACAAGATTTTTTTTTATTTGGTCACCCTATCGGATTGGTTCATGTACCTCGACAAAAACCACGTGTTTTGGCTCGAAACTTTCTTGGAACATTGCATCTTGCCTGGACATTGGTGCAGTCACGTTGGCAATGTTGCCATCTATGCGGATTTTAACACATCCCAATTCATTATCAAGATCCGCTCTTCGAGCCATTAATGGATCCAAAATTTCAAGTGCGGGGAAGTATAATCCAATGATGTACTTGCCACATTTATCTGTTCCCATATGGTAAAAACCTGGATGTAACTGTCTAATCGGACCTAGATGATCTTCATGTATCATATTTTCGTAATGATGAACATTATAAACGTCAATGGGATCAGGATGAATTGCGCTCTGCTTATGTCGTTGGATTAATTCTGAAAAAAGAAATTATCAGTAGGAAAGTGATTAAGGGGGTATTTCTATTTGACCGGACCAGAAACTGCGCAGAGCGGAGAGTACTCAGCCGCACGTTGTGGAGGGCCGCCTTAGCTGTCATGCAGGCAGGTTTATTATAGTTTTTAGCAATTTGTTCTTAGAACAGAGTTAGAAAGTCGGTTTTTTTTTAATCTCCACTTTTCGATCAATATTCTATTGCAGTTTTTTTTTTAATTTTACACTTTTGTCTGATTTTCAATAAAAGTGATGTAAATAATTAATTTGAGTTAATAAAATCAATTGTTTGAAAAATTTATTATTTTTAATAATATTCAATTGGAATGATGCTAGAAACTTGTGATTTATTCTGAAATGTTTAACTTTTTACCACTTTTCACTTAGTGAAGTAATAAATAATGCAAGTTAGCAAAAATAGTTGTTCAAACAATTAATTATTGCTTATAATCATCTTATCTTAGATAAGTGCTAAAAATTTGTGGTTTTTTTCTGAAATTTTAAACTTTTTGTCTAGTTTTCACTTAGTGAGGTAATGATTAATGCAAGTTCACAAACATTCAAATCACGCAATTTGTGATTCAAGGTAAAAAATAGAAGCATAATCATTATATTTTTTAATAATAGTTTATGTTAAGAAGATGAATTCCTATGAAAATAGATACTTTTTTAATCAAATAGTTGAATTTTCAACCATAGAGATTTATTTTCTATAGAAAATACGAATTTTCCAAAAAATCCCATACATTTTCAACTAAATAGTTTGAACAATAAATGTGATGTTAGTCCAAATTTTATTTAAATAATTTTTAGTTTATATTTGCTTCGTTTCAAAAATTTTTAACTGGATAATTGCATTTTTATACTGAAAAGATCAATTTCAAACAAAAATGTAATAGTTAAATCTTCATTTAAGAGAATTATTTGTTAATGAAAAGAAAAGAATTTTCTACAATACAATTCAATTTTCAGATTGAAAATTACTTTTCAATTAAAAAATTTGAATTTCCAACTAAAATTGTGAATCTTAAAGAAAAAAAAATAACCTGTTAAGGAAATAGTTCAACTTTCAACCAAGCAGTTGAATTTTCAACCTGAAAAGATGAATTTTCAGCGAAACTGTACATTTTTAACCAATGAGTTGCGTTTTTAACAAAATAATAAAATTTACAGTTGAAAAAAATGAATTTTTAACCGAAAAATTGATTTTCTATGAAAAAAGACGGATATTCAAAAAAAAAACACAAATTTTTAATCGAATAGTTGAATTTTCTACTGAATTGTTGAATTTTTAAGCCAAAATACGAATTTTCTACAAAACAATTGGATATTTAACAAAAAAGTTAATTTTCAATCGAAACAGATGAATTCTCAAACCAAAAAGATGAATGTCAATCAATTGAATCGTTGCATTTTTAAGCCAAAAAGACGAATTCTCAACAAAACAGTAGAATTTTCAACTAAGAATAAAATTTTTTTTGAATAAAATGGTTAAATTTTCGACAAAGTAATTCACTTTCATACCAAAAAAATATATAAGAATTCATAACCAAAAATTCATTTATTCTGTTTAAACACTCATTTTCCTAGTTAAAAATGAATGTTTTTATTAAAAATTTAACTACTTTGTTAAAAATATTTTTGGGTTTGTTACCAATTAATTTTTCAGTTAAAAATTCGACTTTTTGGTAGGAAATTAATTTTCTTGTTTGAAAATTCATCTTTTTGGTTGAAAATTAATGATTTTTTGTTGAAAATTCAAGTATTTTGTTCAAACGTCCTTTTTTGGATTAAAATAAATTTTTAACTGAAAATTGAACTATTTCATTTTTTATTAAGATTTTTGTTTTAGTTGCAAATTCATTTCTTTCCATGAAAATCTAACTATTTTATTGATTTTTTTTTGTTAAAAATGAAGTTTTGAACTAAAAAATCAAGTATTTCATCCAAAGTTTGTATTTTTTGTTCAAATTAATTGTTTTTTTATTTGATATTAAAATATTTGAAATCTTTTTTGGTTGATTATTAAATATTCAATTTTATTTGAAAATTCATCTTTTCGCTTCAAATTAATACTACATTGTTAAAAAATAATTTTTTTTTTTAGATTCAATACTTTAGTTAAAAATTCATCTCTGTGACTGAAAATTCAACTATTTTATTGAAAATTCCGTTTTTTTTGGCTGTAAAAAGTTAAGTTTTTTAACAGCAAAATTAACTATTCCATTTTTGATTGAAAATGTTTTCTTTTTTAGTTGGGAATTCTCTTTTTTTCGGATTGAACTATATTGTTGGAAATTAAATTTTTTTATCTGAATATTTCACTACATTTTTGGTTGAAAATTTAACTAATTTATAAAAATTCGTTTTTCTTTTCTTGAAGATTGATCTTTTTAGTTTTCATTAATTTTTTTGGTTCAACATTTAACTACGTCGTTAAAGTTATTTTTGTTTTTGTTCAAAATTAATTTTTTAGTCGAAAATTATATTATATATGATATAATTTATATAATTTATATATATTATATTATTTTTGGTTGAATATCAAACATTCAATTTTTATTTGAAAACTCATCTTTTTTGGCTCGTTTTTCTGTTCAAATTGACACTACTTTTTTCTAACGTAATTTTTTTTGTTAAAGATTCAATACTTTAATTGAAAATTCATCTTCATGATTAAAAATTAAACAATTCT
Source organism: Andricus quercusramuli (assembly GCA_932178445.1). Classification (NCBI taxonomy): domain Eukaryota; kingdom Metazoa; phylum Arthropoda; class Insecta; order Hymenoptera; family Cynipidae; genus Andricus; species Andricus quercusramuli. Next base: position 27,693 of record CAKNXH010001457.1, read on the forward strand.
ATTGAAAATTTTGCTTTTTTTTCTTGTTGAAAATCAAGTTTTTGAACAGAAAAATTAACTATTCCATTTTTTATTGAAAATGTTTTCTCTTTAGTTGGAAATTCACCCTTTTGTTGCGATTGAACTATATTGTTAGAAATTAAATTTTTTTCGCTGAAAATTTCTCTACATTTTTGGTTGAAAATTTACATTTTTCAGTCAGAACTTCAAATATTTAGTTGCAAATTTATATAATTTGTTGAAAATTTGTCTTTCTAGTAGAAAAGTAATCCTTTCTGTTTGAAAACTCATATTCTTGGTTCAAAATTGAACTATTTCATTTTTGCTTCAAAATTTATCTTTATTACCTGAAAGTTCTATTTGGCAAAAAAATAGAGAATGTTATCAAAACACGTACTTCGAATTTTTTCAGTAGACAATAATGTTATTTTTGTAAAATTGATAACTACTGAAGAAAAAGTGACCAGTAATTAAAATATTAAAATTTTTTCTCTTCAAACTGAATGTGTTAGTCTTTTAATTTATTTTCAGAATAAACTATAAACTTTTTTAAAATAATTTGTATAGAAAAGGCTATTTTTCATTAATCAAATTTAAACTTTCACAGAACCTGAACAAAGAGAGATAAATTAGTTTGTATATCATTCGTATCTTTTCATTTAGAATCAATAACACCTTACTACGTCGTATGGGTAGAGGTGATGTGGCCTGTTTACAAGTTTCACCATATTTTGCCTTTTTATCTTTTTAATATAAATTTTTTTGTCTATTCAACAAAATAATTTTGTTGAGCTTGTTTGGTTGATTTCTGGTAATATTTTCGTCAAGTTATCTGAATTTTCGATCACTGCGTTAGCAGACTGATAGGTATTTTAATTATTTTCAATATAAAATAATTATAATGGAATTAAAAATAAACTCTAAATTAAATATTTTATTATATTTACCAACAGCATTAGTAAAAATCACTAAGGTAAAACACAGAGTTCCAATCACTGTTATCATTTTCTTAACAAAAGTGATACCCACTTATGAAGATACGTGTGTAATTAATGAATATTATTCCGAAATTTCTTGTGATATGTATCACTTATTATCTCATTTGCCTTTCTGAATTATTTACAAAGCAGATCTCTATTTCTGACACACTGCAACGACGAATAATTGTTGAGAAACATGATAAGATTTTATCTTGCGTTTAAATGTTCTTCATTTGATCATTCAATTAACAGTTAAAATGAGACCAACAAAGCTAAAAAGCTTCATTTTTCACTGACTTATGACCGAAAATACGCAAACTCGTTTTTTAGAAAAGTGAAAACTAAAAATTTTGAAGGTTTTTCTATTTTTTTTCTGTTCTTCACCTTCCTGACAATGAAAAAAATATGCCGAATACCTCAAAACATTTATTCCTGGCTTGTAAATAATACAATTACACTTTTTTCTAATTTTGATATTTTAAATAATGAAATATATTAAAATATAGTTCTACTATTGCATGGTACAGATCTTAATATAATTTTACTTGAGTATACAAAATTTGTTTTGAGAGAATAGAGTAGAACGGGGCGAGGTAGCCACGACGCCACATTTTGGCGTGGAGAGCACTTTTTTGAAATGATATCAAAAAGTGTATGGTGTCGTTAGAAAGCTTGATTCTTTGGCTACAAAAGTGCCTTATGGCATTTTGACGTAGCTCGCCCGTTACAGTTTCTACAACCGTTTTCCAGAGGCGCTATGTTTTTGCTCAACTGTCAAAACGTGGGGCGAGGCAGCCAACCATTTCGGCAGTTATTAGGCGGCACACAAAGTTTTGATACACTGAAATATAATAATGCGTAAGTTCTTCATTAGGTCCAAGATGATATATAAAAATAAAAAACAAAGTTAAATGTCTTCTCTGACATTTGATAGAATTCAAAAGAAAAACCAAAAAAAAAAATGAAAAAGTTGGAAAAATTAATATGTCATCTTCGTTGCTGCTGTCCGAGGTTTCATAAGGAATTTCTACCTCCTTCGGGCGGCCTCGTCGAGGGCCGCCACAAGCGATTCGCTTTTTAGCCTTTCCGGCATAATCTGCCGTTTGTTGGCTACCTCGCCCCACGTGTGCTTGCTTCCACCAAAATTTCACACAAAAAAACCATTTTGAATATCGAAAACCCAACCATTCCATCGTGTTAAGCACCAAATTTTACTGCAAAAAAATGCTTACTTAACATTTTTTACACAACCAATACACGAAGGATAAACAAACGAAAATCACGAAAATGTTCCTTCTGCGACATTCACGGCACTCAATTTTCGGCATGTAAAGCGGAGTAACATAACGGATCTTACGTTCCAAGGCTTGCGATTCCAGTTAATGCTATGGGAATAAGAAGAAATTGGCTGCCTCGCCCCACTGGCTGCCTCGCCCCGTTCTACTCTATTGAAATTTTTTTTTTTCAATTCCAAAAGAATCCCAAAATTATCGCAAAAGAATCTGGAAGATTTGAAGCAAATTTTTTTAATTTTGCAGAATCTTGTCAACAAACTTAAAGAAACTTAAAACAAAATGTAGATTTTTGAAGATTTAGAAAGATTATGAAACATTACAAAATATTTCCGAAAATGTAAAAAATGAATCCGGAAGATCTTAAAACAATTTTAGGCATAATATAATTGTTTTTGATTCAAAACTAAAATATTTTCAGATTTAAATATTAATTATTGCATTCTGTGTTGAAAATCTTTTTTGGTTCAAAGTATACCTATTCTAAAAGTTGAAATACTTGGTTAAAAGGTAATTTTTTTGGTAGAAAATTCATATATTTGGTTAGAAATTCAATTATTTAGTTGAAAATAAATAAATAAAAAATGAAAATAAAATAAAATAAATAAATAAACCATTTTCGTGGAAAATTACTTTCTTTTGAAAAATATGTAATGTCTTTTGCTTGAAAATTCATCTTTTGTCGAAATGTTGTCTCTTTTGGGTGAATTGAACAGTTTTTTTATTTTAAATAGAAAATAAATTTGGATTGGAATATCAACTATGACATTTTTTTGAGAATTCATCTTTTTTATTTGAAAATCCAACTGCTTGGTTGAAGGTTAACTTTTTCTTGAAATTTTTATTTAACGTATTTGAAATTTTCAATAATTTCTTGCGGTTGCTCAAGATTCTTACGAAAATTATGGTTGTATAACCAAAAAAAAATTAACAAATAAACCTAAACAATAAATAGTTATTAGAAATTTTTATTTTGTATTCTAAATTATTTTGCCCTTCAAATCCTTTAAACTAAACTTATAAATTGAGAATTTAACTTTTTTTCAAAATTCGTATTTTGAATTAGAATTCAACTGTTTTTGATTTCAAATTGATTCACAACAAATAAACTCGCTTGAAAATGGGGACGACTGAAAAATCTCGAAAAATAAAATTCCCGAATAATAAAATTTCCTGATAATAAAATTCCCTAATAATGAACTTCCCAAATTATAAAATTCCCGGATAATAAAATTTCCGAATTGGAAAATTCGCCAATAATAAAAATTCGTGACAGAAAATTTCCGAACTACAAAATATCGGAACTGGAAAATTCCTGAATAAAAAAATTCCCGAATGTAAACAATTAGAAATTTTTGTAATAATATCATTTATTTTAAAAAGATTCAATTGTTTCAAAATTCGGGAATTTCATGATTCGGGAATTTTCTAGTTTGGATGTTTCATAATTCGGCCATTTTCTGCCAGGAATTTTATTATTTGGGTATTTAAAAATTTGGTAATATTATAAAATGTCGGGAATTTTCTAGTTCAGATATTTTATAATTCGGCAATTTTTTGTCGAGAATTTTATTAATCGGTATTTTCCAAATTCAGTTATATAATAAACTATCAGGAATTTTAACATTCGGGAATTTTTAAATTCGTAATAATTTAAACAGTTTGGGAATTGTATTATTCGGGAATTTGCCAACTCGATAATTTCATTAACTGCTTGGGAAGTTTATTATTTTGGATTTTATCAATTCGTTAATGTTATAAACTGATAGGGAATTTGATTATTCAGGAATTTTCCAATTCGGGAGTTTCATTATTTATGAATTTTATAATTCTGGAATTTTACTGTTTGGTAATTTTCCAAGTCGGGAATTTCATTATGCCGAACTTTTATTATTCGGGAATTTGCCAATTCGGTTATATTATAAACCGCTCGGGATTTTCATTATTCGGGAATTTTTCAATTCGGTAATATTATAAACTGCTCGGGTATTTTTCAATTCGGTAATGTTATAAACTGTTGGGGAATTTTATTATTCAGAATTTTTCCAATTCGGGAATTTTATCATTCGGAAATTTTGTAATTCGGGAATTTTACTAATTGGAAATTTTACTATTCGCAAATTTTCCAAGTCGGGAATTTTATTATTCGGGAATTTTTCAATTCGGTTATATTGTAAA
>CAKNXH010001457.1:37945-75929 GCA_932178445.1 Andricus quercusramuli
ACATACATACATACATACATACATACATACAGATAGACATACATACATACATACATACATACATACATACATACATACAGATAGACAGACAGACAGTAAGACAGACAGACAAGCAGACAGACAGTTATATTAACAGACAGACAAACAAACAAACATACAGACATATAGGCAGACACCTTCGCAAAAAAAAATTTTTTTACTCAGGGGACCTCAAAGCGTAAAGATTTGACAAAACAGAATTTTTAACACGAAAGATAACTTTCAATAAGAAAAGATGGATTTTCAACGAAATAGTTGAATTTTCATCTGAAAAAGATAATTTTATAACCAAAAGTAGAATCGTTAAATTTTCAGTTTAGAGAAATAATTCCCAACAAAAGAAAAAGAATTTCCAACCAGATTAATTCAACTAAAAAATAGGAATTTTTAACAAAATAATTGAATCCTTAACCAAAATAATGAATTAACAAAAAATTTCTTAAAGAGACGAATTTTTGACAAAATACATAAAATTCCAACCAAATAGTTCGATTTTCAACTTAAAAAGATATATTTTCAGCTAGAAATGATATAGATAACTTTTCAGATAAAAAGAAGCAATTTAAAAAATATATATATAATAATTTCCAAAAAAGTGATTAAATTTTTAAAGGAATAGTTTTATTTAGTTTCAACCAAATGTATGTATGTATGTATGTATATTTAATCTCTCCCTTTTACGGGTTTGAGGGCCTCCGCTCCCTGTACATATCTTTACATTTCATCCTTAGTCTAACTTATTCGCTGCTTATATTCTAAATCTTCGCCTTACATGATAACAGTCATATTAATACTATTATTCTTAACTTTCTACAAATCTAAGCATGAGCGACCTTCCAGGGCTTCCGTTTTCTCTTACCATCAATTGCATTTTCAACGATTTAAAATTTACCATTTTTCTAGTGACTTTCCTTCACAGAGGATTACCCGTTTGGCTCTGCCCTGTTCCCATGCTTTCTCTTATTTCTTCCAGCTTTTTCATCCACATCACTCCCTGTCCATTACCATCCAAGATCCATCTCACACACTCATCCACACTCAACTGTCCATCTTCCTCTCCTGTACACCTCTCTAACACATGTGCCCATGACTCCACCTCGTATCCACATACTCTGCACAAATTATCCTCTTCATCCATCCAATATCTACACGCTCTCACTCCTTCCCCCATTCTAAACCGTACCACCCTATTCCATTTGTCTTCCTTTTTCATCTTTTGCAAATATTCTGGTTCCGTCAACCCTTTGACCATCATATACCATCTATTGTACTTCGAATCCATAATCTTTCTCCATCTCTCTTCTCCTTGTCTTACTAATAGCTCTAATTCTATGTTCTGCCAATCCAGAACCCCTTCCTGCATATCACAAACATTCCTCATTTTTGTCCTTTCTTCCTCCCATTTCGAGTTTCCCAAATTTCCTCTCGTCTCCTTGTTCCGAACTTCGTCCAAGCATACTTGTGCTATCCTGCTCCCCTCCCCCCTTTTCAGTTTCTCTTCAAACCTCCAGGCTCTCTTAATTTGTCTCGTTACCATTTTCTCCCTTCCTAGTTCTTCCCTCAACATGTATCCTGGGCAACTCCAACTAACCCCCATTACCCATCTCAGAAATCTCTCATGCATACTTTCCACTTTCCTATGTTCTTTCCATCCCCAGACTTCTACCCCATAACCCAATACCGCCCATACCAACGCATCAAACAACCAGACCCTCATTCTCCAATCGTCCTTGAACCTTCTCTTTCCTATACCCCATACTTGGCCCATTACTTTGCTCGCACATTCGATTCTCTTCCTCACCTGCACCTCGTTTCCCCCTCCTGCCTCAAACCAGAAACCTAGGTAACAGAACTCCTCCACAGTTTCCACTGTTTGTCCGTTCATCTTCCAACCGTAACCTATTTTGGTATTTCTCTTTCTGAAGCACATCACCTTGGTCTTCCCTACGTTCACCGTCAGTTCTTTTGCTCGTACATATTCTTCGAAAATTTTTATCATTAGGTTCATACCCTTCTCATCGTCTGCTAATAGAACTACGTCGTCCGCGTATGCTAGGGAGTATAGTTTGCTATTACCCAGGATCGTCCCCCCTTTCCCTTTCTCCTTTAGCTTCTCCTCTAAGTCTGCCAGCAGCATATTAAAGAGCAGCGGACTCAACGGGCACCCTTGCCTAAGACCTCTTTCTGTCCAGAAAACCTCCCCTTTTTTCCCCCCTATCTTCACCCTAATCCTGGTTTCAGTAAAAATTTCCTTTATCCTCTTCACTAACCCTTCCTCTATTCCCTTCTCTTTCATTGCCTGCCATAGAACTTTTCTATTCACTGAGTCAAAAGCTGCTTTAAAATCTACGAACAAGGCTACTAATTTCCCTTTTTTTTCTCCCTAAGTTTCTGTTAACCAAGTAGTTGAGTACGTAAATGTTATCTATTGTTCCCATCCCTTTTCTAAATCCCGTCTGATTGTGTGGGATACTTTGTTTCTCTTCTATCTGACTCTCCAACCTTTTTCTTAGAATTTCCGTGTATATTTTATAACCCACTGGCATGAGGGTGATCCCTCTGTACTCTTCTACCTTCTTACCATCCCCTTTCTTGACAAGCGGTACCACCAGCCCTGTCCTCCACTCCTCCGGCCACCCTTCTCCTTTCCAGACCTTGTTGCAGATCTTCCACATCCCTTCCCTAGTCCCTTCTCCTCCATACTTTATCGCTTCGTTCTCCATACCATCCTCTCCTGTAGCCTTGCTTCTTTTTAGTCTATCTATCGCCTCATTCACTTCTTCTCTTGTTATTTCGTTCACTTCCTCCCTTTCTCCCTGGACTGTCTTTCTATTTTCCCCTTCGATCCTATTTTGTTCTCCCCCTAGCAGACCCTTAAAATAATCCGTCCATTCATCCATTTCTATTTCTTCATTCACGCCCCTCCTTCCTCCTCTTTCCCTGTTTATCACATCCCAAACCCTACCTTCTTTGATTGCTTTTTCTACTTCTTCCTTGTATTTCTCCTTTCCTTTTTGCTTTTTCCCTTCCAGCATCCTCTCATGTTCTCTTTTTCTCATGTTGTACTCCGCCTTCTCTATTTCTCCTTTCCTCCATTTTCTTACAGACTCTTTCATTCTCTCCTTACTCTCCCTGCATTCCTCATCCCACCAGCCTCTCTTTCCCTTTTCTCTTCCTTCTTTCGCACCTATCTCATCCCTTACCTTCTCAATCGACCCTTTCAACCTCTCAATCAACACGTCTACTTCCTCCTCCTTCTCATATCTAACATTCTCCTTTTCCATTTTTTGTTCAAACACTTTTAATTTATCTAACCCCCAGTCTCCCATTTTCGCGTTCCTTTCCCCCCCTCTTTCCTTTCTCCCTCTACCGCGCTTGTGGACGCCACCTTTCAGTGTCGCTATTACTGGGAAGTGCTCGGACCCTATCTCATTCCCCACCTTCATACTGCATATCATATTCCTCATTCTTTCTTCCGCCAGGATGTAGTCTATAACCGTCTCTCCCTTACCTACAAATGTGATCTCTCCCTTCTCATCTCCTTTCATATTGCCATTACATATGAACCATCCTGTTTCTCCTATTACTTCTAGTAACCTCGTCCCCTCCCTGTCTATCTCCCTATGTTTGGATCTCCTTATATAGGCCTCCTCTTCTTCATCCCAAGTCCCTCCCCCTTGCTCGCCAGTCCAAGCATTCAAGTCACCTCCTATCAAAACCAACTCTTCCTTCTTTTCCTCCATCCACCTCCTTATTTCTCTCCAACCTTCCTCTTCCCCTCTTCTTCTATATACACAAACCACCGCTATTTTGACTTTTCCAATTACAATCCTTCTTACCATTGTTCCATCCTTTTCCTCTCTATCTTCCTCTGTTCTCCCTTTTACTGCCAGTTCTTTTCTCACCCCCGAGACCATGCCGCCCATCCCTCTACCTTTAACGTGTTCCTTTCTCGATTCTTGCATTGTCCACACATACCCTTTAGGTAGCATCCTTTTCATCCCCTTCCAATCCGTCTCATCTGCCCATGTTTCACTCATCATAATCACATCCCATTTTTCTAACTCCCGCCAAAATCCTTCATTCTTGTTCTTCAAGCCTGACACATTCCAGAAAGCTATTTTTACGTTTTTCCCATCCCTTCCCTCTCCTATCCTCCTTACTTTTCTTCCGCCTTGCTTTTTGGAAACCCCTCTGTTTGCTCGCTAACATCTTTTGTATCTTCCTTTTTTCTACCTTTCTCAACTCTTTTTTCCTTCTTCCTTATTTCTTCTGATTCCTCGTCCCAGAACCATTCCTCTCCATTTATCCATAATCTGTCTCTCCCTATCCATACCATGTGCCCCTTTTTCCTCTCTATCCATGCCCTCTGGTCTATTTGCCATCTCCTTTTCCTCTCCCTCCATGTCAGATCCTCTTCAATTCTTTCCCTTCTTCCTTTCAATAATTTTTTGTTCTCCATAATTTTCTTTTTCTCCTCCTCACTCCCTACTTTTACTACAAACATTCCTTCCTTTCCTTCGTTCGTCCCTCCTATCCTCTTAACTCCTTCTACCCTTACCTGCACTCCAATATTTCTCAGAAGATTTATGATTTCCGCCTCCCCTGTTTCACTCTCCATTGTCAATCCCTTAATAATTATGTTATTTTTTCTCTTTGCCTTTTCTTCCCCTTCCAATCTCCTTTCAATGTCACTCAGTCTCTTCTTCAATCTTTCATTCTCATTTTGCACGTTCTTATTACTCCCTATGTCTATTTCCGCACCCTCTGTTTCTTTCCCCATATGTTCATTCCTCAATTCTAAGTTGTTCACCCGTTCTTCCAGCTGTTTTATCTCAATATTTCTCCTTTCGTCATCCTCCTTCTGTCTATTCTCTATGCTCTCTAGCTTACGCCATACCTTATCCTTCTCCTCTTTCCAGATTTTATCCCACTCCTCCCACTTTTCTCTTACTTTCCTTACTTCCCCCCTTACAGCATTTCCCTGTCTATTCATGTCTTCCAAACTTCTCCTTGTTTCCTCTCTAAACCCTTTTATGAGAGCCTCTAATTTTTCAAACATCCCTCCGTCCCCCCTATCTCTATCTGGTGTTTTCCGTTTAGTGAGTTTATTCCTGCCTTTCTTGCTTTCCTTATCCGTTTCTAACTCATCGTCCCCTTCCTCTCTTTTTCTTTTGTCTTCCCCCTCACTACTGGTCACGTTTCCTTTTTTTCGCCATTCGTCCAAACTTCGATTCGAGCCCGCGCTGCCTAGCTTGTTCAGGCGTTGTAGGTTAGAGGGCCTCCCGCCTTTATGGGCCGTACCTGAATCCCTTCTCTCTGCCATCCCCACCCTAGTCGGCGTCTTAAACGACTCTTGACCGCTACCGCTACCGCTACTGTCCCCCTTCACTCCACTAACCGAGCTCGCAACCTCGTCAGCAATTGCCTCATCTCCCGCCTGACCTCTGGCGCCCGTTTGCGGACTTCTTACCGTCGTCGACATCCCCGTATCCAACCTTACCCACTGTTCCACGACGCTACCCTCTCTTCACCTGACTATCTCTTACCCCCCTTGCCGCACAACAATTTTTCACTCCTAACCTCAAAACTTTCGTACACTCCAATTTCCTTTTCACACACCTCACTTTCAACCTCTACACCCTTGCCTACACTCACCCTTCTTCCTTCACACCTGATCTCCGCACTCAATGCCCTTTCTCCTTCCACACACGCTGATTCCCTTCACCAGAGCCAAAAAAACCAACACTTGACACAAAACAGTTCTCTCGCGATCGGTACCGAAAACGGAAGCCAGTTTCAACCAAATGAATTTTTATCAAAAAAGTTTATTTCCAACTGAATAGTCTAGTTTTATAGCGAAATGTTGAATTTTTGATCCAAAAAGACGAATGTTCTACAAAACAATTTAATTTTTAACAGAAAAGGTAATTTACAAGTAAATAGTTGAAATTTCAACTAAAAATATAAATCTTTAAAAAAAATAATTTTTAACGAAGCATGTAATAATTATTATTGCAAACAAAGAAGTTTTTTTTTAAAAGCAAAAACCAAAATAGATTAATGTTCAACGAAAGAAGACGAATTCTCAACAAAATGCATGCTTTTTCAACGAGAAAAGATCAATTTTCAATTTAAAGTAAAAATTTTCCAGCAGAAATGGAATTGCCAGTCACATTTTTAATCAAGCCAGATCGATTCCGGACCTAAAATACAATGGTAAACTTTTCAACAATAAAAATTATTTTTTAACCAAGAATAGTTGGATTTTCTGATTAAATGCTATTAATTCAGAGAAAAAACGAAAAAAAAAACTGAAATTTCTGTACTGTTTCAGGGCCATCTTTCGCAAAATTCGCAAACTTTGTAAAAAATTTATCATCAGGAAGCGTACTAAAAATGTTTTCAAATGAATAAAAAAATATTTGAAAAATTCAATTAAAAATATTACAAGAGGGAGGAGTGAGTCAAAAATCACAAAATTTTAGTTTGAGTTTGGGCGAAAATTTGAAACCCTTATAGAATTTATGAATTTATGAAAAGGTTACTTTTGGTTACATTTTTTGTCCGAAATTAATTAATTCATTAATCTTATTATTTAAAAACTTTTGAAAAATGTTAAAACTCAAATTTTTTCACTAAATTTCACATTCTAGAGCCGGGAAATCCTGATCAAATTTGCAATTTAACTAAAATTTCTAGTTTTTAATAAAAAATTTTTCATCTTTTTTTTCAAATATCGAACTACGTATTATATTTTTCGATGAGAATTTATCTTCTTTGATTGAAATTCGGTTAATAGTTGCACAATTTTTGTTAGAACCTTATTTTTTTTTTTTTGTTGAAACTTCATCATTTTAGTTGGAAATTTGTCTTTGTCTTAGAAAATTAATTTCTTTGATTGAAAATCACCCTTTTGTCAAAAAATACATAATTTCATTTGAAAATTCATCTTTTTGGTTAGAACAGGGTGTCCAGCGACCTTGAAAACCCTTGAAAACCTGGAATTCTCCTTGAATTTTTTTCACCTTGAAAACCTGGAAAAGACCTTTATTTTTTTACGAGAACCTTGAATTCAAAAATTATTTTTTTGCTTAAAACAGTTATTTTATTGAAATGTGAAGAGCAATCAGAATCTTTTAGTCTATAATAAAAGAAAAATCTCGTTTAGAAAAAATATTGCTACTGAAAAGTTTTTTATTTTTCAAGATTTCAAGATTTCAAAGATTTCAAAAAGGTATAAACCAGATTTCGAAAAATTCGAAAAATTTCAAAGATTTCAAACGATTTCAATTTTTTTAAGAATATTTCAAAAGATTTCAAGTATTTCAAAGATCTTAAAGGATTTCAACATTTTTTGGATGATTCAAAAATATTACACAATGATTTCACAAATATTTCAAAAAATTAATAAGGATTTCAAAAGATTTCAAAACATTTCGAAGATCTTAAACTTTTTTAACATTTTTCTATGAGATTTCAAAAGATATCACAAAGATTTTAAATATTTCAAATGATTTAAAATTAATATAAAGATTTCCGAAATATTTCACAAATTTTTCAAAGATTTCATAAAAAATGTATTAAAAATAAAAAATATAAAAGAATTTCAAAGATTTCAAAAAGGGTACAGCACACCAGATTTGAAATTTTTTAGAAGATTTCAAAAGAATTCACAAATATTTCAAAGAATAAATAAGGTTTTAAAAGACTTCAAAACATTTCAAGATTTCAAACGATTTCGACATTTTTCTGAAGATTTGAAAAGATTTAAAATATTTCAATGATTTCAAATGAATATAAAAGATTTCAAAAAGATTTTACAAATATTACAAAAAATGCATAGGGATTTCAAAAGATTTCAAGAATTTCAAAGATTTCGAGAACGTAAAGTACACCAGATTTCAAAGATTTCTAAATATTTGAAAGATTTTATAGGATTTCAACATTTTTCAGATGATTGAAAAATATTTCACAAGGATTTCAAATATTTCAATGATTTCAAACGAATCCAAAAGATTTCGCAAAAATTTCAAAGATTTCAAACGATTTCAAATTTTTTTTAGAAGATTCAAAAAGATTTCAAAACATTTCGAAGATTTTAAACGATTTCGACATTTTTTTAGGAGATTTCAAAAGATATCACAAAGATTCTAAACATTTCAAATGATTTTAAATTAATATAAAGATTTCAGAAAGGTTTCACAAATGTTTCAAAGATTTCATAAAAATTGTATTAAAGATTTCAAAAAAATTCACAAATATTTCAAAAAATTAATAAGTCTTTCAAAATACTTCAAAACATTTCAAGATTCCAAACGATTTCGACATTTTTCTGAAGATTTCACAAAGATTATAAATATTTCAATGATTTCAAATGAATAAAAAAGATTTCAGAAAGATTCTACAAATATTTCAAAGAATTCATAAGGATTTGAAAAGATTTCAAGAATTTCAAAGATTTCAAAACATTAAAAAGATTTTAACCTACTCCCAAATTTTTTAGAAAATTTCAAAAGATTTCACGAAGATTTAAAAATATTTTAATGATTTCAAACCAAGAAAAAAGATTTCAGAAAGATTTCACAAATATTCTAAAGAATTCATGAGGATTTCAACAGATTTAAAGAATTTCAGCAAAGGACACTAAATTTCATAACATTTCAAGCATTTTAAACGATTTCAAAAGGTTTCCACAAATTTGAGAAGATTTGAAAATTGGAAACTGATGGCCAATAAAAAATGAAATGGCTCATTTTTTGCATCTATAGAAAACGGTTATTTCAGTATTTGATGTGAAAAAAGTAGACGTGGAAAAACTTGATTTCTTGACCTGGAAAACCTGGAAAAGACCTTGAATTTTCTTTCTAAGAATCTCTGGACACTCTGTAAGAAATGTATTTATTTTGTTGAAAATTCATCTTTTTTGGTTGAAGATTTCCCTGTTTTTGTAGAAAGTCCAATTTTTTGGTTGAGAGATCAATTTTTTGGCAAAAATCCATATTTACTGGTTGAAAACTCAACTGTTTTTTTTAATTAGCCTTTTTGGCTTAAAAACTCAACAATTTGGTAGAAAAATAACCCTTTTTGTTGAAAAATCACTTTTTTTAAATGAATTCTGCTTTTTATAATTATAATTGAAATATTTTTTGGTTATTATATCAACTATTATAATTATCGTTAACAGTTCATCATTTTTAGTCAGAAAAATTCAAACCTTTTGATTAAAGCTGAATTACTTTCTTGAACATACATTTTTTTTGAAGATTCATAATTTTGCTGGAAACTTCTTTCTTTTTGGTAAACAATTTTTCTTCTTGGTTACTTTTTTTCAGCGCATTTTTGTTGTTTTTCGATTTCTTCTTCGAGAGAAGTATGGTTACTATTTTACTATTTTTTAAAGCTTGAGCAGTTCCGAGCCCTGTCTAAAGGGAAAACGATTTCAAGGTCATGGGTTCCAAAAAGGATAATTTCGAAGGTGATATCGCCATTGACCAGAATTAACTCTTACTCTTGTTACACCAAAATGTCGGATACTTTCCGGACAGACATTGCAGAGCCCTCCAGAGTCTTCGCAGTAATTTCTCCCGAACTAAGAATTCGTGGGGTGGAAAGATACGTATAAGCCGTATATTATCTGCTAGTAGTGGGCAGTATCTTAAATACTCTTTGAGGTCAGCGATGAGAGAGGCGGTGAAAAGAATATAGGGGTCTGCAGAAAACGGAAAAATTTACGGCCACTTTATTTCTCATCGTACTGAGGAAAGAAAGAAAGGGGATGAGGATAAGGATGCTGGCGTTGAAGTTGAGTCAGACCGGATCGTTCGAAATAAGGGGGTGGCGCTTTGTGGTTACAAGTTACAGACAGAGAGGGAAGTACTATATCGCAATCTCCCTTTGTCATCAAACGACACACACTCATTCCGGATCTGATACATATAGAAAGAAATTAGAAGTCCTCAATGTCCCTTAAGCTGCTAGTTGTCGTTGGCGCCGGACCGGTCAGGCGGGTACCCTCAGATTTTATTCAGAAGCATAATTAGGATTATAGTCCTAAAAAGACCTGATTAACATTTCAATAAGGTAGGCAGGGTGTTTTCTCAATACAAATTCCTACCTTACCGACATCGAGACTGTTCCAGAGCTAAAGTGGTTCGTGTCCGTGCTAAGTTTCTAGAATGTTCTCGAAGGATTCCAATGCATTGATAGATAATTGCTTCCTTATAGATAATGAGTCAGCGATTCATCCTTGGTTTTCTCAAAACTATACTAATTGAGATGATGAATAACTTTGAAATTGTTTGGGCGAAAATCGTCACTCAAAATTGCGTAATATTATGTTATGATGTCACCGGATACCTTCAAGAATATTATAAAAACTTAACATAGACACGAACCACTTGGGCTCTGTAATGGTCTCGATGTCGGTAATATGTCGGTTACGGGAATCTTCATGATTTATCTTCATGGTTCATGTCCGTGCTAAGTTTCTAGAATGTTCACGAAGGTTCCCAATGACTTGATGAATGATTGCTTCCTTGTTGATAATAAGAAAGCAATTCATCCTTCTTTTTCACATAAATGTACTCATTGAAATGATAAATAACATTCAATTTGTGTACGCAAAGTTCATCACCCAAAATTGCGCAATATTATGCTATGACGTCATCGGTAAACTTTAGGAATATCCTAAAAACTTACAACAGACACGAATCACTTCGGCTCTGGAATGGTCTCGATGTCGGTAAGATTTCGGTTACAGGAATCTTCTTCATGGTTTATGCCGATGCTAAGTTTCTAGAATTTTTCGAAGGTTCCCAATGCATTGATGAATAATTGCTTCCTTGTGGATATTGATAAAGCAATTCATCCTTGTTTTTCTCATAACTATACTAATTGTGATGATAAATAACCTCGAATTTGTTTACGCTAAATTCGCCACTCAAAATTGCGCAATATTATTCAATGACTTCATCAGTAACTTTCGAGAACATTCTAGAAACTTAGCGCAGACTCGATCCACTTGGGCTCTGGAATGGTCTCATGTCGGTAACATTTCGGTTACGGGAATCTTCATCATGGTTCATCTTTATGGTTCATGTCCGTGCTAAGTTTCTAGAATGTTTTTGAAGATTCTCAATGCCTTAATGAATGCTTGTTTCCTGCAGATAATAAGAAAGCAATCCATCCTTCTTTTTCACATAACTATACTAATTGACATGATAAATAACCTTGAATTTGTTTACGCAAAGTTCTTCACCCAAAATTGCGCAATATTATGCAATGACGTCATCGCTAACCTTCAAGAATATTCTAAAAACTCAGCACAGACACGAACCACTTGGCCTCTGGAATGGTCTCAATATCAGTAACATTTCGGTTACAGGAATCTTCATCATGGTTCATCTTCATGGTTCATGTCCGTGCTAAGTTTCTAGAATGTTCTCGAAGATTCCCAATGCCTTAATGAATGATTGCTTCCATGTAGGTAATAAGGAAGCAATTCATCCTTATTTTTCTTATAACTATATTATCCTTTCATCCTTGGTTTTCTCATAACTATATTAATTGAGATGATAAATAACCTTGAAATTGTTTACGCAAAGTTCTTCACTGAAAATTGCGCAATATTATTCAATGACGTAATCGGTAAACTTCGAGAATATTCTGAAAACATAGCATATCAACGAACCACTTGTGCTCTGGAATGGTCTCGATGCCGGTAACATGTCGGTAAAAGGAATCTTTGATGAGCATTAAGCAATAAATCTTAATTTAACTAGTTTGCAAGGTTTTTATTTAAAAAATTGTTAATAATTAAATATAAACAACTAAATATAACTTAATAAAAATATATTAGGACTGGAAGCACTCGGGCATAAATTTATCAATGATCCATTATTAATAGAACCAGAAAAAGCTCACTCATCTTTTTTTCATGACATAAGTCGTCGCTTCAATAAACCTGATTATGATATGAGAAAAGGGGAGTTCGAAATACAAGTGCGAAGATTTAATAGGAGACGATTATTTCACCGTTCCGGAAAATGGCACCTAAACATAGAAAGGGGATTCGAAAAGTCTAGGGTGTTTTTAGGGTCATGGGTTAACCAACCAGGAAATATGGTGATTTATGTCCGAATGTGTGTAATAGGGTGGTCCAAAAATGCAATGCAAAATTTTTGTTCGCTCTAGAGGGCAAGCCTCCCACAATTTAAGTGGGAAAAGCTCAGTTTTCGGAAAAAATGGGATAGACAACTAATCTTTATTAACTTTTTGGAAACTGAATTTCACTCGCTACTTAAGCAGTGTTCAAGGAATAATTTTTACACCATATCTTTTAAACTTTCTGCCTAATACCTTTATATTTTGCCCGGAAAATGACACGACAAATTTTAAATAGCTGTTTCATGTAAAATTTTTTAACTAATTTCAAATTGGTTAAACAATTATTATTCTTTAATTTTCCCTGTAAATCATGATAACTTAGTGTTTTTTGTGCTTAATGACACAGTAAGTGAATGTTCAGGATATTTTTTGTTCAAGGCATTTTTTAGTTGTTTAAACAATTCATATTTGTTTCAATTATTATTTTCATTCTCAATCATAAAAAGTTTGTTTTCTGGAATGAATGATACCCCTAATGAAGTGTCGAATTATATTTGCTGTTGAAAAAATTTTTGAAATGTTTGAACAATGTCCATTTGTTTACTTTTTTGTCCCAACAAATCATGAAAATTTAGTATCTTCTTAAACTAATTACACGCGTAATGAATTATAGGAGTAATATTTTTTTTCAAAGACACCACTTAATATTTAAACAATTAATAGTCATTTCCTTCTGAATTTTTATTGAGAAGTGAAGGAAATTCTTGTTTTTAAAAAAAATGTAATAATTTCTTACACAAAAAATATTATTCATAACATCCATTCAGTATGCAAATAGTTGAAGAAAGTCCTTGATTTTCATGATTTAGTACGGAACACAATTCAAATCAATAGAAATTGTTTAAACAATTACAGATTGTCTTAACAAAAAATAATCCTCCCAACATTCATCAATTGTGTCTCCAATTTCAGAAAATACGAACTTTTCATGATTTGGTAGAAAAACAAAAATTGGAGGAAATATAAATTGTTGACACAATTGAAATTTTTAAAATATTTTTGGCTGGAAATAAAGTTTTTGAACTGGAAATTTAATTATTCCATTTATTGTTCAAAATTGATATTTTTTAGTTGAAAATCCAAGTACATGGTTGAAAATTCATATATTTTGTTGATAAATCATTTTTGTTCTTAAATTAATCTTTTTGGTTAAAAAATTAACGTTTTAGCAAAAAAATTACATTTTTGGTTGAACATTTAAGTATTTGCTTGAAAATTCATGTGTTTTGTTGATAAATCATTTTTTTTTGGTGAAAAATTAATCTTTTTCGTTGAAAAAAATCAACTTTTTGGTTGAATGTTAAACTCTTCTATTGAAAAATAATTTTTTTAAAGATTCATCACTTTAGTTGAAACTTCATCTCTTTGGTTGAAAATTTAACTATTTCGTTGAAAATTCATCATTCTTGATTGAAAATTATCTGTCTTATTGAAAATTCTTCTTTTCCGGTTTAAAAGTGAACTATTTTCGGAAACATTTGACCTTCTGAATTAAAAAATCATCTCTCTTGGCTGAAAATTAAATTTATTTTAAAATTTTGTAGGGAATTTGTTTTTTAAATAAATTTGTCATCTAGAAAGTTATCTATATCATTTTTTTAAAATGTATTCTTCATAAGTTGAAAATTCGGATGTTTCGGTAAAAATTAATCTTATTTGTTGGAAATTCATCATTGTGGTTGGAGATCAACAATTTTCCAAAAAATCCGTCTTTTTAATTAAATTCGACTGTTTGCAAATTTGTTTGTTTGTTGAAAATTATTTTTTTTAACTAAAAATTTAACGATTCAATTTTTGGTTGAAAATTTATATTTTTATTTAAAAACTCAATTATTTCATTGAAAATTCATCTTCCTTTGATTGAAAATTATCTTTATTGTTGAAATTTCTTCCTTAATGATTCAAAAGTCACCTCTTTTCTGAAACATTCAACTTTTTCTCTTTTTTATTTAAATTCATCTGGTTAAAAATTCCTTTTTCTTATTTATTGGAAATAAGTTTTTTAAACTGAAAATGTAATAATTCCATTTTTTGTTGAAAAAGTACCTTTTTTAGCTGAAAATTGAACTATTTTGTTGAAAATTTATTTTTCTTGATTTTAAATTAACTTTCTTGTTGAAAATTTTTCTTTTCCGGCTTGAAAGTCAACTGTTATATAAAAAATTCAACTTTTCAGCTTGAAAACTGAACTATTTTGTTAAAAATTCATATATTTGCGTAGAAAATTAATCTTGCTTGTTGAAAATTCATTTATTTGGTTTAGGATTCAACTATTTTGTAAAAAAAAATTTGTGATTGCAACAATTTTATTGTTGAATTTAGCAAGTTGATAATTCTTTTGTTTATTGTTGAAAATGAGGTCTTCGACTGAAAATTTAACTTTTTCATTTCTAGTTCTAAACCTCTCTTCTTAGTTGAAAATCCAACTATTTAGTTGAAGATCCAAATACTTGGTTAAAAATTCAAGTTTTCTTGATGTCAAATAAAAATTTGTTTGGTTGAATTATTATCTGATACATGTTTTAGTTGAGATTTTATGTATTTTGTTGAAAATTCATCCTTCCGGATTCAAAACTCAGTTTTTATGGTAGAGAATCCATATTTCTTGGTTGAAAATTCATCTCTTGGCGAAAAATGAACTTTTTTGTCATCCCCCCCCCCCCTTTATTTCACTCACTCGGTTGAAAAATAGTAGTGTTGGGAAGGAGGTATAGATTTTTTAGATTGATCTAGAATGTTCGTGTTATTTATTTAAATAATACGTTCGTTCCGCAAAACTGCTCCGACCCAGGTTGCTGATCAATCTCTCTGACGGTCACCCCGAAATGAAGAGCTTTACAAGGTTGTTATGTGAGGTTCCCCACTCTGGTCCATTAGTATCCAAGGTGTTTTATTCCAGGCGTCATTCACTCTACTCACATTCTTTTTATAAACTATTTATCGCCACACTTTCCTGTCCTGGCATACTTCTCTAGCTTCCTTCACGTCCATGCATTTTTTCATACAAGCTTCTATATTCTTCATGCTTGTATTTAGTTTGCTCAACATTCCTTGCAAGTCTTCGATTGATTCTGCTATAATAACCTTGTCATCTGCGAAAGCTAACCCACGTACCCTCACTGTCTCGAGACGATCTTTGATAGTGTAGTTATATAGACTTTGATGTTCCTAATGATGGATAGCATATGTAGGAAAGATTCGACTCGAATAATCATTTTGGCAAACAAATACGCTCTGCATCGTCATCCGGTGAGAACATTCCGGAGACACCCCAGCGCTGGGAGGCAGTGACGGCTGATTGAAAAGTTAGTGCCTCCCCAATCGAGAAGATGGGTCCTCGGAATGAAATCAGGGTGTCGAAAAGGGGGTGGCTGGACTTGGGGAGTTCAGATCCGTTGCGGCGTTTTTCTATCGGTCCATTAGTCAGTATTGGGGTTGACTTCCGTCGGGGTGAAATTTAAGTCACGCTCGATCGTTTCGATTCAACACGCCACTTGATTGCATTAAATATTCCTTTACCCAGATTCCGCTGTTATTTTACAAACCTCATTTCCATTCAAGATTAGTATATTAGATCCACACGGTTATTCGGTGCCTTTATTTTAATTAGTAAACTTTAAAGCATAATAGAATAGGTGGTGGTCTTGCGGACTTAACGTCAAAAATCATTAGTGAATACCATGGCGTCCGACAAGGGGCATTTGAGACACTGCATGCTGTTTGGTTCAAAGCATAGTAGAATAGGTGGCGGTCTTGCGGACCTAACGTCAAAAATCATTAGTGAATACAATGGCGTCCGACAAGTGGCATACGAGACACTGCATGCTTTTTGCTTTAAAGCATAGTAGAATAGGTGGCGGTCTTGCGGACTTAACGTAAAAAATCATTAGTGAATACAATGGCATCCGACAAGGGACATTTGAGACACTGCATGCTTTTTGCATTTCAATTGAAAAATCATCATTGTGAAATTTCTAAAACCACTTTTTACACCTTTCACGTGTCACCGCACTTTCTCTTAAGGCTGAGCAAATAATTTCGCTTGCATCAGCTGCATTTTTTTTTAAATTTTAATGCGAAGAAAATGCAGTACTTCAAATGTTCCTTGTTGGACGCCATGTTATTGACGAATGATTTTTTGAAGTCAAGCCCGCAGGACCGCCATCTATTACATTGTGTTTTAAAGCTTATGGTTTGCCCTCTGAAACTATCTCAGAGAGGGAAAAAATTCAAAGTTTTACCAATTTTACAAGACATCAAAGTAAAGGCACTGAATTAATTTGCAGACCTAATGATAATAAATGATATTAATAATAATAATAATAATTTTTAACAAAAAAGTTTAATTTTCAACCAAAAAAGATTTTCTACCAAAAGAGATTAATTTTTAACTCAAGAAGATGAATTTTCAACAAAAGAATTAATCTTTTGCCAAGCATTTGCATTAACAACCAAATAGTTCAACTCTCAATCAATAGAGACAAATAATCAACAGAATAGTTCAACTTTCAACAAAATAGTTCAATTTTCAAGACAAATAAAGAAATTTTTTGAAGATAGTTGCATTTTCAGCAAAAAAGATAATTCTTATTAAAAAAAGATGTCTAATAGAACAGTTGAATTATCGTCCAAAAAGTGTCTTTAACAAAATAGTTGAAGTTGCAAAAAAAAGTTAAATTTGTAAACAAATAGTTGAATTTTCAAACTGGGAAGACGATTTTTTACGAAATAATTAAGTTTTCAAATTAACAGGTCGATATTTTGAGAAAACAGTTGACTTTTGAACCGGAAAAGATGAATTTTCAACAAGAAAGTTAATTTTCAGTGACGAAAGATGTTTTTTCAAATAGTTGAATTTTCATCAAAAAAATAATGAATTTTCATTCGAGAATGGAATCCTCAAAATTTTCGTTAAAGAAATTATTTTTTTATGAAGAAAATGAATTTTCAACTGGTTGAGTTTGACAAAAAAGACAAATTTTCAACAAAATAGTCGAAACCTCGATCAAAAAGATGACTTTTCAAACAAACCAGATTAATTTTCTACTTAAAAAGATATATTTTCAACAAATGAACTTTTAATAAATTAGTTTACCTTTCAACCAAAAAGATTAATTTTCTGTTAAGAAAGGTGAACTTTTTTTTACTTTCTTAACAGAAGAATGGGTTGAAAGTTGAACTAATTTATTGAAATTTCATTTTTTGTGGTTAAAAATTCATCATTTTAGTGGAAAATTTAATCTCTTTGGTTGAAAATTAAACTATTTTGTGGAAAATTCTTTTTTTGTTTAAAAATTGGTCTTTTTTAGTTAAAAGTTGAACCACTTTCTTAGAACTCTTTTTTTTGTTGTTGAAAATCAATTTTTTACCGAAAGTTTAACTTTTCATTTTTTGGTTGAAAATTAATCTCTTTTAGTTTAAAATTGATGTATTTTTCAAAAGTTCGTCCTTTTTGCTAGAAAATTATTCTTCTTGCTTGAGAATTCATGCTTGCAGTTTGAAATTTTCGGTTTATGTCAAAAATTTATTCTTTTGTTGGAAATTTAATATTTAATTAAAAATTCAAGTATTTTGCTTAAATCTCATCTTTTTGGTAAAAAATTCAACACTCTTCTTAAAAGTTCATTTATTTGGTTGACAATGTAACTGTTTTATGAAAATTCGACCATTGGTTTGAAAATTTATCCATTTGCTTAAAAATTCAACTGTTTTATTGAAAATTCATCCTCTTGGATTAAAAGTTTATCTTTTCTGATAGAAAAGTCATATTTTTTAGTTGAAATAAACTAATTTGAATTTTTTGTTTATTCTGAAATCTTTATATTCCGTTTATAAAATATTCTATTTTCAAAATTTTAGAACAGAAAAAATTGTTCAGGAAAAAGTCAGGGAATTTTGTAAATGAAGTTTCACGGATACCAAACCAGGTCTGATTTGATTCAACTATTTTTTATTTTAAATTAAAATATTTAATAAATTTGTTAAAAATTAATTTTTTTTGTGTGGAAAATTTAACTATTTTGTTACAAACTTGATTTTTGAATTAATTACATTGTGATTTAGCAGCAAGTTTCTAATAATGTTGGTGCTTTTTCTTTTCCATATAATTTTATAATGCCTTGATAAGGACTTGATAAAAAGTCGGAAAATCAATAAAATTCAATAATGTCACATAAAAAAAACCGATGTAGGCCTCAAAAAAATGTATTATCTTATACACCGAAAGCAACCATTAATTAAATATTATCATTTTTCACAAAAAAGGAGGCGTTATTCCATCCGAATATCGATTAATTATACCCACCTTAATCAAACATAAAAAGAAGATGGATCTGTGCATTAAATTAAAAAAAAAATCATGCCGAAATCAGAGAGCAATGACCAAATAAAATCTTGCGCGTGGCTTGTGTACGGAACGAAGGTTATCGGGAGAAAGTGCGTGACACGGTGTAATTTGTCGTGAAAAGTAAACACGTGAACTGTAGACCGCATCAAGCAGGGCAAATGAAACAGGTCGATCACATTAATGACATTTTCACGTGATGGCTTCGAACCCGGAAGCGATCGAAATGAGAAGCATAAAAAAAGGTGAAAAAATCAGAACGCAACTCAGCCGCAGTGCATTTAACAAATCGGATTAAGAGGTCCAATTAGTGGATTCAGGACAGTGGACCGAACGACACCCAATTTAATGCAATGCACCTGCAATTAATGTACTAATTGATCCAGAGACGAGATTTACAATTATTTACTAATTGACGCTTTTCGCATTCTCATTTCAATTTTAACTTGCGCGAATTAGCTGCTAACGTTGTGTGAAAACTGATTGTACTCGAGTCAGAGTGACATTTCAATTAACAGCTATTTTAATTATGAAGTTTCATTTTTAAATCGATTTTAAGTGCACCACTATTAAAACTTTTTAATACTCCTTTAGAGATGCAATTTTGCTACAATTTTGAAAAAATTGGGTTTCTTAGCCTCTGAAGATGTTAATTAAGTCGCTCAAACCTCCCCCTCCCATCTTCTACTCCACCTACGTTCCCCTACTTTCCTTTATTTCACTTCACCCTTTGCACCCCTCTTCAAACTCCCTTTTTCCTTCTTCTTTCCCCATATGCTCCCCTCTCCACACTACACCCCCTCCCCTACTTCTTTTCTCCGGTCTAAACTTTTTCTCCCGAATCCACCCTCACTTTCCATCCTTCCCTCATTTTCCATCCTCACTTTTCTCCTCAGTTTCCCTACTTTCCCTTCCTTCATTTCCCATAACTCCCTCTGCTCATTTTCCCCTCATGTATCCTACTTTCCGTTCCCTAACTTCCCTTCACTATCCCTACTTACCTCTCATAATTTCCTCTCATTTCCTCTCCTTTCACCTACTTTCCCTCTTCTTCTTTCCATTATTTTCCACTACTCTCTCATCCTTGAATATTCCTATTTTCACTCTCCTCACTTCTCCTACTTTACCCACACACCATTTTCAATACACCCACTGCCCTCATTTCACCTCACTTGCTCTACTTTCCATCCTCTTGTTTCTCCTACTCACCCTCCCACCATTTATCTCCATTTTCCCTTCTTTCCCTCTCTCTATATCCTCAACTTTCCATCTCCTTACTTCAATTACTTAACCTCCGCTCACTCCCCTCACTTTTGCTTCCTTCTTCACCACTACTTTCCCAATCTTCATTTCTACTTCCTCATTTCCGATAATACCCTCTCTTTATTCACCCTCATTTATCCTACATACCATCCTCTCCCTTCCCCTACTTACCTTCCAAAAATTTCCTATCAATTTCCCGTATTTTTTCTCCCTCCCTTTCCACCGTTTTCCTTTCTTTCCTTTCTCTTTTCTCCTTTCCCTTATTTTTCCTCCTCCTCATTTCTCCTACTTTCGCTCTTCTTCTTTTCCCCACTTTTTCCTACTTTCTCCCCTTTCCCCTACTTTCACTCCCCTCACTTCTTTTACTTTCCATCTCACCATTTTTCCTACTTTCCCTGCCCTAATTTCGCGTCACTTTCTCTACTTTCCCATATCTCATGACCCCTACCTACCCTTCCACCATTTACCCATATTTCCCATCATTTCCCTCCCATACTTTCCCTATTCTTATTTTGTCTAGTTTTCCTCCCCTTAGTTCCTTTTCTTTCCCTCTCCTCGCTTCCCCTATTTTTCCTTTCCTCATTTCCTCTGCTCTCCCTTCCACAATTTCCCTTCGTTTACCCTACTCTTCTTGCCCTCATTTTCCTTGCTTCCCATACATCCTGTCCCATAGTTTCTCCTCATATCCCCTCCCTTACCAAACTTTCTCTCCACTTTTTTCGGCCATTTTCACCCCCACCATTTAACCCCATTTCCCTTCCTCTTTTCACCTCCATCTTTTCTACTTTCTCTCCCCTTATTTCCTCTACTCTTTCCACTCACTGTCTGATTTTAGAGGATTTCAAAATTTTCAAAATTTTAAGAAATATTACTTCCAAGATAATTTACGAGATTTTAAAGATTTAAAAGGATTTGTAGAGATTTTATAGCTGAAGATTCTACGGTATTCTTCAAGATTACAAGAAATTATATAGATTTTAAAATTAAAGGATTTAAAGTGATTTCTAGAAGTTTCATCTGATTTCGGGGAATCTCAAAGTTTTCAACATTTTTGAAGATTTAAAAATTTTAAATTCCTAGGATTTTAAAAGAAATTTGTATGATTATAAAAAATTTCAAGCGATTTCGAAGATTTCTTGAAATTTTTTACGAAATTATAGACTTTTCAAGAAAATGAAAGGATTTCATAAGATTCTATGGGATTTCTATAAATTTCAAGGAATTTAAAAAAACTGGATAGCTTTCCAGAAATTTCATGAGAGTTTAACAGAATTTGAAGGTATTTCAAAAATTTTAGATAGAGATAGAGATGTTGAAAATATTTCAAGTAGTTAGTGTTTTGGGTACTGAAGAAAATTTTCGAGTTGTTCAGGAATTTTTCTCCAGGATTTTTTTCTTACATTTTAGGAGTTCTTAAAGGATTTCCATGGATTAGATAATTCTTAAGGTATTTTGAAAGGTTAGAAAAGAATTCACGCGATTTTATAGAGAATGTATATCAGGCTGATTAATTTTATAAGGCAAAAATTATTCACGAATTTGAACACGCCACCAGCCTGAATTGTATAACATTTTTAGTCAACAAATTTTTCAAAAAAAAAAAAAAAAAATTTAATTTCGGTAGGATTTGCGTTTTGTCTTCTTAATTGATTTCTTGTTGTTTGCATTTGCTTAGTATAAGGAAAATCATAATTTTATCTTTTTTATAATAAATTCTTGTATTGGTATTAGGGTTTTATAATGATGTTACTGAACAATTTTTTCTTATTAGTTTTACATTTTCCTATAAGTGTTTGGAGGAAAAGTAGGAGGGGAAAAGGAGGAAGAAAGGTATGAGGAGACGGAATAGACTTGAAAATGTAATAAACGTCATTTACACGATTTAAAGGAAAAGTAAAAGTGGAAAAGGAGGAGGAAAAGGAGTAGGAGGAGGCCTGAAAAGATACTAAATGCGATTTTCACGATTTGAAGGGTAAGTAGGAGCAGTGAAAGTAGGATGGGGAAAAAGAGGAGGGACAAGAAGGAGTAGGAGGAGGTCTAAAAAGGAACTAAAAGCCATTTTCACGATTTGAAAGAAAAGAAGGAGGGGAAACGAGGAGAAGGATGCTTGAGAAGGGACTAAACGCTATCTTCATGATTTTTGGACATAATGTGAGGAGGAAAAGTAGGAGGGGAAAGCAGGAGGAAGGAGTAGGGAAAGGAAGGATGAGGAGGTTTAAATAGGGACTAAAGGCCATTTTCATGATATAAAGGCAAAGTAAGAGGAGGAACTCTGTAGGAGGTGAAAGAGAAGAGGAGGATGAGGTCTAAGAAGGAACTAAATGTCATTTTCACGTTGTAAGGAAAATCAGGAGAGAAAAGGAGAAGGAGGTGGAGGCCTGAAAAAGGACTGAATGCCATTTTCACGATTTAAAGGAAAAGTAAAAAGGCGAAGGGCAGGAGGGGAAAAGGAGAAGGGAAAAGGATGATGAAGGGGAGGGAAAATAAGGAGGAGTAGGAGGAGAAGGTCTGAAAAGGGATTAAGCGCCTTTTTCACAATTTAAAGGAAAAACCCCAAAACGTAATCTAATGATTCTTTTTTCTTTTTTTGTTACAGGTGAGTTCAACTAGAATTAAACTACGGAGCGAAAAATATTATCCAGATTGGTAAGTCACGTAGTTGAAAATCAATTAATCAAAAAATTTATCAAAATAGGTGCAATGCGCCTTCGAAAAACGGTTTCGTAGCCTCTCAAGACCGAAATTAAGTAGCACGGGGTAAAGTTGGCTATGGTGCGGGGTAATGTCAGCTAGGGTGTGGGGTAAAGATCTAGCAATGAATTCAAAATAATTTTGAAATGCAAGAAAAGAGTGACTTCTTTAGATTTTTTCTTAACGACCTGTCATCTGACTAACGCATTTCACTCACTACGCACTTTCAATCTTCGATGCTCCTAGTATTCTTTTTCCTGCAGCACTATACGAGGATGCAAAAGAAGAAGAGTTTCCAAGAGCCTTTTTTCTTTTTCTCTTACAAACTTTACGAACGTGGGCTTCCATTTCTAAATTGTTCATTCACTGGATGCTCGCGGTTGCATAAGAAAAAGAAAAAAAAATCGAGGGGAAGACTACAGTCGCTTTATTTTGCTATATTATGCTGACCTAACACGCGTGCGGAAACGCCATAAAACCACCGTAATGGACGGACGCGACTATCATACCCCTGCACGCAGAGCGAGGTGCAAGAAAGCGAACCGCACCCTCTTGTAACGAGTCTCGTTTGAATTTATCGCTAAGTACGCCAGACTGCGAACCGAGGAATTTTACTCAATAAAAAAATTGATCTATTTTACGTTGATGGAAAAAAGGGGAAGAAGGATACAAGGAAAACTCCACACTATTTAAAAAGTTTCCCAGAACCTTTTTTATTTATTTCAATAGCTTGAAGGGATTTCAAAGATTTTGAAATATTGTAGAGTATTTGAAAATATTTTTAAGCATTTTCAAGAGATTTAAACAATTTTAAGAGATTCCCAAGGGTTATAATAATTTTAAGGGATTTAAAAAAATTTGCTAGAATTTTGAAATATATGGACCTGGAAAGTTATAGGATTTTTTAAAAGATTCCAGATTCTACAAGATATCCGAGGATTTCAATGATTTTGTGGGATTTTGAGAGATATAAATGTATTTTAGTACCTATTTTAATTAATTCCAAAGAATCTATTCACAAGATGTGAGGGATTTCGTAGAATTTCAAAGATTTAAAAAGATTTTCAAAGGTTCTTTGCAATCCAGTTGGAATTCGCCCTGAATTCTTATTAAATTATTCTTTGGAATCCTTTGAAATCCCTCAATTCTCGTGAATAAATTATTTGAAATTTCATTGAAATATTATGAAATTCCGTAAAGTTAAATTAAATTTCATGACATTTCTTGACTTAGAGTAGAACGGGGCGAGGCATCCAGTGGGGCGAGGCTTCCAGTGGGGGCGAGGCAGCCAATTTCTTCTTATTCCCACAGCGTTAATTGAAATCGCGCGCCTTTGTAATGTAAGGTCGGTTAGATTAGTCCACTGTACTTGCCAACAGTTGAGTGAGAAGAAACATTTTCGTGATTTACGTTTGTTTATTCTTTGTATATAGGTTGTGTAAAAAAGTTAAGAATTTTCCGCACTAGAATTATGTGCTGAACACGATGGAATCGTTGATTTTTCCATATTCAAAATACTTTTTTGTGTGAAATTGTTGTGGAAAAAAGCACATGCGGGGCGAGGTAGCCAACAAACGGCAGATGATAACGAAAAGGCTAAAAAATGAATTTCTTGTGGCGGCCCTCGACGAGCCCGCCCAAAGAAGGTATAAACTCCTTATGAAACCTCGGACAGCAGCAAAGAAGATGACATATTTTTCCAATTTTTTTATATTTTTTCTTTTGAGTTCCACTAAATGACAGAGAAGACATTTAACTCTGTTTTTTGTTTTTATATGTCATCTTGGACCTAATGAAGAACTTACACATTATTATATGTCTGTGTATTAAAACTTTTTGTGCCGCCTAATAACCGCTGAAATGGTTGGTTTCCTCGCCCCATGTTTTTACAGTTGAGCAAAGACATAGGGTCTCTGGAAAACAGTTGTAGAAACTATAATGGGCGAGCTACGTCAAAATGCCACAGGGCAATTTTGTAGCCAAAAAATCAAGCTTTCTAACGAGACTATACACTTTTTAATATAATTTCAAACAAGTGCTCTGCACGCGAAAATGTGGCTTCGTGGCTGCCTCGCCCCGTTCTACTCTACCTTAAATTCTTAGGCATTTTATCAAATTCTTTCAAATTCTCTTTAATTTGTCTAAACTCATTTCAAGCTCACTCAATTCAATGAATTTTTTCGTATTTTTGAGTTGTTTTGAACTCACTTGATTGTTTATTAAATTCAGTTTGATTTTTTATCAATTTCATCGAATTCTTCTCGTTAAGCTTAAACTCCTCTACATTCATTCCAATTTAACAGAAATCAATAAAATTTTTTTGGATTTAAAAATTTTTTCCAATGCACTCGAATTCTTTCGAATTTAACTTAGAATTGTTTTGATGTCTTATGGATTTTTCCTGAAATGGTTTCCTGAATTTGGAATTGTTTGCTGAATTTCCTGAAATTGTTACCCTTTCTTTACTTTTCCTTAAAAACTTCCCTTACTGTAATAGTTAAATTGATCCTAAAAGGACTAATTTTCAAAAAAATAGTTGAATTTTCAACCAAAACTTTTATTAAAAAATATTAACTTTCTACCAAAAGAGATTAATTTCCAAGCCAAAAAGATAAGCTTGCAACCAAACATTGGCATTTTCAAGCAAAGAGATAAATTTTCAAATTCTCGATTAAGAAGATTAATTTTCTATAAAAAACCCCGAATATTTAACAAATTACATAAATTTTCAAATAGATAGTTTGAAGAATCAATATAATGTTAGACCAAATGTTAATAGATTGAAAAAATTAAGTAGTTAAATTTTCATTGAGGAGAGTTAATTTTTAATGTGAAAAAAATCTTTGAAACAGTTGGATTTTGTACCAGTTTATTTTTAAGTAAGAGTTAAATTTGGTATAAGACAGTTGCATTTTCAACAAAATTTTTAAATTTTAATTGTAAGAAATTAATTTTTTACAAAAAAAAACGAATTTTCTACTGAATTTTTATTTGAAACGAAAATAGTTGAATATAAACAAAAAGGACGAATTTCAGCCAATAAAAAAAAATTTCATCCAAAGTTTTGAAATTTTAAGCCTAAAAGATGAGCTTTCAACAAAACAATTGAATTTTTAACCAGATACTTCAATTTTTCACTAGGAAGATAAATTTTCAACTAAGAAGATTAATTTTCTGCAAGAAAAGATGAATTCCCCACAAAAAAACAAATATTTTGGACCAAAATATTTGAATTTTCACTCAAACAGTTTAATTTCGACCTACAAACACGATTTTCAAAGATGAGAAAGTTAGCAAGAAAGTTAATTTCTAATTGAGAAAGACGTATTTTCAAATAAATAGTAGAACTTTTAACTAGAACAGATTAATTTTGAATTAAAAATATTAATTTCGCCCAAAAAATGTAATTGTCAAATTTTGATTAAAAAAAAGTTAATTGTCAATCAAAAATTAATCGAATTTTCAACAAAATAGTTAAATTTTCAACCAAACATAAGAATCTTGACCCAAAGAAATGAATTTTAAACAAAGTAGTTCAACTAGCGGGTAGTTAAATTTTTGACTTAAAAAGATAGCTTTTTTATGAAAAAGTTAACTTTTCAACAGAATAATAACATTTTTATCAAATTAGTTAAATTTTTAACAAAAAAGTTGAATTTTCAACCAAGGAGTTGAATTTTAAACCAAATAGTTGCATTTACAACCAAAAAGATTAATTTCCTACCAAATAAAGCTGTATTTTCAACAAATTATATCAATTTCAACTATTTTGGTTCATATTTATTTTAAATATAAAGTAGTTAAATTTTCGTTGAGGGGAAATAATATTCAATAAAAAAACTAATTTTCTACAGAACTGTTTCTTTTGTACTAAATAGTTAAATATTCATTAAAAAAATTAATTTAAAAAACAGAAAAAAATTTCACACAAAAAATTGATTTTTTACCAAAAAAGACTTATTTTCAGCAAAATATTGGAATTTTGAACCAAATAGTTAAATTTTCAACCAAGAAGATTAACTTTTGTCCAGAAAAGATGAATTTTCAACTAAATACACCCACGACGGGCCAACAGCACGCAGTATTCCCGAACGGTCACCCATCCCAGTACTAACCGCGCCCAACGCTGCTTAACTCCAGTGATCTTACGAGAACTGGTGTTTTCAGTGTGGCATCGCCGTTGGCTTGATTATCTATACATTGTATAAAAATATTTGATGTATAAATTCTGAAGCTAAGTTCTAATTTTTCATCAATTATCGAAACTGTTGACCTTCCTTTTTTTCTGTTATGTTAGATAATATATTATATGAAAAACAGGAAATTGGTATTAATATTAATTTTATATTTAAATTTATAAATTACTTGATATAAAAAATTGTTGCGATTGAAATATTTCTTTGAATTAAATAAATATCTGATTGATATTTTAGTATAAAAGGAAGTCAGGGGTGTCAATGTCACCCTCTGAAGCTGTCCTAACCGTAACGCCACCTCTAGGCGCTAACGTAATTCCAGCCTCTAGAGAACTGACCCTCGCAAGTCGGTAGACGCTCATATCGCGTTAGGGGCGAAGCCAGCCCATCCCTCGAATAATAAACGGATCGTTAGCATTGATTAAACCGCACTGACGATATGGTTGTTTGCCAATGCCTCTGCACTTCTCGATATATATGGTGGAGGGAATCGAAATTTATGGGCCATTCTCGAAATGCAATGGATCGGTTTCGCGCATTTCTTATCCACGATCTTCATTCTTCGATGCTCTTAGAGGAAATAGAAAACAGGCTGTTAGGATAATGAAAAAATAAATATCAATTCATGCCGTTTTCTATTTTGAATACAGTATGAAAGTATGGGCGATGCCCGTTTGATCAGCGTCGACCTGTTTGTTTTAGGAAACTTCCCCTCACGCAGCTGAGTGACCTCCAGACTACTGCCAAGGAACCTTGCCAGCAGGAGTTCTTTGTATTTCAATTTTTATTACTGGACGCAAGTATGGGCGATGCCCATTTTATCACCGTCTACATGCTTGCTCTACCAAGCTTCCCCTCACGCAGCTGAGTAAGCTCCAGACTATTGCTGAGGAACCTTGTCAGCGGAAGTCCCTTGTACTTCTATTTTTAATACTGGATGAAAGTATGGGCGATGCCCATTTGATCGCCGTCTACATGCTTGCTCTACCAAACTTTCCCTCACGCAGCTGAGTGACCTCCAGACTACTGCCACGGACCCTTATCTGCAGAAGTCCCTTGTACTTCTATTTTTTTTATTGGATGAAAGTATGGGCGATGCCTATTTAATCGCCGTCTACATGCTTGCTCTACCAAGCTTCCCCTCACGCAGCTGAGTAAATTCCAGACTATTGCTGAGGATCCTTGTCATCGGAAGTCCCTTGTCCTTCATTTTTGAATACAGTATGAAAGTATGGGCGATGCCCATTTGATCGCCGTCTACATGCTTGTTCTACCAAGCTTCCCCTCACGCAGCTGAGTGACCTCCAGACTATTTATGATGATCCTTATCAGCGAAAGTACCTTTTACTTCATTTTTGAATACAGTATGAAAGTATGGGCGATGCCCATTCGATCGCCCTTTATGTGCTTGCTCTACCAAGCTTCCCCTCACGCAGCTGAGTGACCTCCAGACTATTGATGATGATCCTTGTCAGCCGAAATCCCTTGTACTTCATTTTTGAATACAGTATGAAAGTATGAGCGATGCCCATTTGATCGCCCTTTATGTTCTCCTCACGTAGCTGAAAAATTTAATAATTTGGTGGAACATGTTCGAAAGTTTGGATTACTTTTTACAAACTTGTTCAATTTTTAACAAAATATGTGAACTTTCAACAAAATAGTTGAATTTTCACAAAATTCCTAAATTTTTACTTAAAAAAGACAAATTTTCAGTTAAAAGATTCATTTTTAACCAGAAAGGAACAAAAAATGACTTCTTCACAAAATTTTTGAAGTTTCAACCAAATAATTGAATTTTCAAACAAAAACATAGATTTTCAACAGAGAAGATTAATTTTCTACTGAAAAAGACGAATTTTCAACAAACAATATACATTTTCAACCAATTAGTTACATTTTCAACTAAAAAAGATAATTTCCAACAAAATAAATTAATTCTCAAGAAAATAGTTAATTTTTAACAATAAAAGAATCATTCACAATAAAAAATAGAAGAGTTGAATTAAAAAAAAACGAATTTTCAATCAAAAAGGTTGATCTTCTACCAAAAAATACAATTTTTCAAATAAAATATATGATTATGCAACCAGACAGTTAATGCTCCAACTGAAAAAGATAATTTAAAATAAAAAATGGTTAACTTGAATTTTCAGTTGAAAAAATTAATTTTCAATACACAAAGACGAATTTTCAACAAAATATTTACATTTTCAAACAAACTAGATTAATTTTCTACAAAAAATGACAAATTTTCAACAAAAAACAGTATTTTTTAACCAAATAGTTAATTTTTAACTATAAAGAATTATTTACAATTAAAAGTGAAATAGTCAAATTTCCAGCTGAAAAAAATTATTTAATGAAAATAACGAATTTTCAACCAGAAAGACTAATTTTCTACCAAAAAAGACAAATTTTGAAGAAAATACAATCTTTTTCAACCAAATAGTTCATTTCTTACTATAAAGAATTATTTACAATTAAAAATGGAATAGTTATATTTTCAGTTGAAGACAATTATTTAGAAAAAAAAAACTAATTTATTTTCAGAAAGATTAATTTTCTACCAAAAAAGACAAATTTTCAATCAAATAAGACATTTTCAAGCAAATAGTTCATTTCTAACTATAAGGAAATATTTACAATTAAAAACGGAATAGTTAAATTTCCATTTGATGAAAATTATTTTTAAAAAAAATTTCAAACAGAAAGATTAATTTTCTACAAAAAAATACAATCTTTAAACAAAGTAAGAATTTTCCAACGAGGCAGTTAAGAAGTTCAAAAGAAGACGAATTTCCAATAAAAAATGAATTAGTCAAATTTTTAGTTGAAAAAATTAATTTTCTACCAAGAAAAAATGAATTTCCAATAAAAAATGAATTAGTTAAATTTTTAGTTGAAAAAATGAATTTTCAACCAAGAAAAAATGAATTTCGAAACAAAATGGTTAAATTTTGAACCAAAAATATAAATTTTCTACCAAAACTATACAAAACTAATAAATATAGTTGTTCATCAATTGAAAATTAAGTAGTTAAATTTTCAGTTACAAAAAAATTAATTTCCAACAAAAAAACACAAATGAATTTCTAACGATATAGTTAACTTTTTAAAATATAGATTTATGTTTCACAAAATAGTGGAATTTTCAACTACAAAATTTTATTTTCAACCAAGATTATTAATTTTTTACCCAAAAAGACGATTTTTCGAGAACTAACGCAGGTTCTCAACTAAAAAAGATCAATTTTTAATAAAAAAATGAAATAGTTACATTTTCTTTGAAAGGGGGTTTCCAATGGGAAAATTAACCTTGAAATGACCTTGGTGGTCATCGTCAAGGGCATGCTTGAGGTCACTACTGAATACGCCTTGTTAAAGTTAGTAAATTTGTTCGTTACGAAAAAAATTTGAAAATCTTCTATTGCCAGAGTTATTCTTATCATTTTTAAGCACAAATGACCTTGAAGTGACCTTCAAGGTTACAATGTACCCAGCTATGACCTGGGTACATATTTCAACGTAAAATTTTCCACTCTATTGATTGCTGAAGTAAAAAAAGGGGGTTTCCATTTTTTTTTAATATTGACCTTGAAAAAACTTCGAAGGTCATTGTCAAGATCAAAATAAAGGTTACCATTGAATTCCTCGTTGAAATTTACTTCAAGAATGACCTTGACCCTCCTGAAAAATATCTTACCTGAGGAAATATTCAGCCGTACCTGGACTTTTCTGACATCCAGTACATACAAATTCCCTTTGCTTAAAATTTAGAGATGATTTTAATAAATTACTAACTTGGTTATACGATCCTTAAATAAACATTGATCAAGGCACTTTTCATTAATTTTAATTATCCTAAAAATGCTCCCTTTCAGATTGATATTGCAATTCCAAACATGCATTTCTTTGATGAAAAATGTCCCAAGCCAACCTAATTTTTTAAAGTCAATAAGAGCCCCGCTTTGAGTTTGCTCAGAGTCTTCAGTCGATGCTGAAAAGTAAAGTTTCACCGCGAAGGAGATTGCCAGACTGGAAATTCGAGAAAAGTCGAGCGACCTCGATTGGTCGAATTTGTGGGGATCCGCCCCCCCCCCCCCCCGCCACTCGAAAGGGAAATTTTCAAGTAGTCTCCGTTTTACGGCGGAAGTTGGCCCCGGAAGTAGGAAGGGAAAATGCAAACCTGCAAACTGGGAAAAGGACGAGTTGATGGATTTTAACCCTAACCGGTATTCGATTACGGATCGAGCTCCCTCGACCGATAATCCATTACTGTTCTTGCTCGCATCCCTCTATAATTCCACCTCGAGATTCTAAATCTACCTCTTCTAAATCACCCTCGTGACTCGCACGTTTTCTGGAATTTATCTGCTTCGATTGGATTCCAAATCGGTTTACGCGAGATTTCACCGGCTAGATTAAAAACTGGAATTCTCAGATTTTATGGAATATGAAAGAATTCCGGTTTTTATTTATTTTATTTTGATCACATTATCGTTGGAAATTATCTAGAAGGCTAGCGCGAACGTTACTAAAATTACTGCTGATTTTGTAACGTGATTACTCGTTTCGAAAAGAAGCGAGAAAGTTTTTTGAAAAACTGTTGGAAAGCTTAGGAAATTCGGCGTCGAATGATACCTACTAGAAATATCTTTGATATTTTGAAAAAAATATACCACGTGAGAAGTTAAGAAAATATAGTTTTAGTCAGCTATCACCGCTGTCGATTGCGAGAGCGGTACTAAAATCACTGCTGACTTTGAAACTCGTTCAAAAAAGAGGAGATGAACTTTTTTTTTAAACCGTTGAAAAGTTTTTGAAATTCTGTTTAAAATGACCACCAATAGATATATTTTTGACTTTTTGAAGAGAATATACCACATGCGAAAAAAAATATATTCAAGGATTTCTCAAATTTTGTACCTCGAATTCAACTTGTTTCATTACCTAGACAATTTATAGAAAAAAACTGAAATTTATACCACACAATCTTCGAAATTTTTCCTTCAATTCAAGCCATCAAAAGCTTAAAACTTCTGGCGAGATGCCAAGATATGACTAATAATGTCCAAGCGTATCTGCATCGAGTTTCAGTCGGCGATCACCGCTGTCGATCGCGAGAGCGGCACTAAAAATCATTGCTGACCATGAAACATGATTACTTATTAAAAAAAAAAGCTGAACACTTTAGAACAAAAGACGTTGGAATGCTTATACAATTCTGCTGCCAGTGACCCCTAAAATATCTATTTTTGACCTTTTGTAGAGAATATTTCACGTGAGAAGCTTAAAAAAAATATTCAACTGAAATTTTGTACCCCGACTTGAACTTCTGCCAAACCCTGAAATTTATACCACACGATCTCCCAAGTTTTTTCTTCAATTCAAGCTATCAAATGTTTAAAACTCCCAATGGGATCCTGAGATATGACAGAAAATGTCCAAGCGTATCCGCGTCGAGTTTCAGTCGGCGATCACCGCTGTCGACCGCGAGAGCAGTACTAGAAATCATTGCTGACTTTGAAACATGATTAATTATTTTAAAAAAAGCTGAACTATTTAGAAAAAAACGTTGGAATGCTTATGGAATTCTGCGTTAAATGACCCCTAATAGATCTATTTTTGACCTTCTGAAGAGAATATTTCACGTGAGAAGTTAAAAAAAAATATTCAAGAATTTATCGAATATTTTACCTCGACTTGAACTTGTGTCAAAACCTGAAATTTATACCAAACGATCTCCCAAGTTTTTTCTTCAATTCAAGCCATCAAATGTTTAAAACTACCAATGGGATCCTGAGATATGACTGAAAATGTCCAAGCGTATCTGCGTCGAGTTTCAGTCGGCGATCACATCAGGGGCTGTGATCGCCGACACACGTGCGCACAGCAAAAATGTCGATCTTTTAATTTTTATTTTTTATCTTCTAGATAAAATTTTTATGGGTATGGGCAAGATAAAAAAATCGTTAACTTGCATTTTTAATTGTTATAAACAAATTTTGTTAACAAATAATCAACATTAGAGGTTATTCACCTTTAAACTATATTTCTGCCCTGCAATCGCTAGCTTTCATCGTTAGAATGATACGTCAACCTGCAAATTTAAGATTGCTTGTTATTTGTTCATTTTGTAAACAAATTATATAAACAAATGCACATTTCGGGCGATTTTAAGCGAAAAGTAATCGTTTTTTCTTCTAACCTTGCCGAAATTACATTGTCAATGATTTTTTCTGAAAAAAAGCTTATAACCCATCAATATTTGTTTATTTTATAAACAAATTATATAAACAAATGCACATTGTAGGGTATTTTAGGTGAAAATAAACCGTTTTTTTCTGTCTTTGCTAACATTATATTGGCAAAAACGTTTTTCTGAAACTTTCTCCCCACCTATCAATATTGGTTTATCTTACAAACAATTTATGTAAACAAATGTACATTTTTGATGTTCTTAAGCGGAAAAATTTTTTTTTTCTTTTGACCTGGCTGAAATTAAATTGCCAATAACTTTTTCTGAAAAAAATTCTATAACCCATAAATATTTGTTTATTTTATAAACAAATTATATAAACAAATCCACATTTTAGGGTATTTTAGGTGAAAATAAATCGTTTTTTCTCCTGTCTTTGCTAAAATTATGTTGGCAATAACGTTTTCTGGAAACTTTCTCGCCACCCATCAATATTGGTTTATTTTATAAACAATTTATATAAACAAATGTACTATGTTAATTTCGAGGTTAATTTAATAGATTTCATTTTTTAATGAAACTTTATCACACAATATCACTGGCATTTTTTAATATAATTTGTTCATAAAATAAACAAATATTGATGGTTGGCAACAAGTTTTTCAGAAAAAAATGATTGGCATTGGCAATATAATTTTAGCTGGGTCAGAAGAAAAAAGGGTTTATTTTCACCTAAAATAGCCTAAAATCTGCATTTGTGTATATAATTTTTTTTTTCGCAGAAATATACTTCAAAGTCGAATAACCTCTAATGTTGATTATTTTTTGACAAAATTTGTTTATAACAATTAACAATGCAAGTTAACATTTTTATCTTGCCCATACCCTTGTGCATTAAACGCAAGGGACGAGACGTAGGTATAAGAAAAATTTTATCTAGAAGATAAAAAATATTATTTAAAAAATCGACATTTTTTCCGTTGTTTGCATTAACATAAAAATTAAATAAACAAAAAAAATAAAAAATCTACTCTCACAATTTTTTCAAAGGATTTAGTTCAGAGTCATTAAAAAAAATAATAATAAAATCGGTGCAAAATTGCGTTCTAAATGTCATTTTGAACCTCGATTTCCGATTTTACACCACTCTGAAGCGGTACTAAAAATGATTCCTGACTTTGAAACATGATTACTTATTTTAAAAAAATGAACTATTTAGAAAAAAAATTTAGCGTGCTTATGAAATTCTGCGTCAAATGACCCCTAAAAGATCTATTTTTGATCTTTTGGAGAGAATATTTCACGTGAGAAGTTAAAAAAAAAAATTCATTAATTTGTCGAATTTTGTACCGCGACTTCAACTCCTATCCTAAACTAGGAAAATTATAGAAAGAGCCCGAAATTCATACCACGTAATTTCCGAAGTATTTTCTTCATTTCAAGACATTAAAACTTTCAAAATCCTTCTGGGTTCCCAAAATGACTAAAAATGTCCAAGCGTATCTGCGTCGAGTTTCAGCGAGGCTGGTCGACAGCGGTGATCACCGACGGAAACTGAAATTTTTTTGTCATATCTTGAGAACCCCTGAAGATTTTTAAAGTTTTATCGGTTCAAATTAAAGCTAAAATTCCAAAGATTATGTCCTGTTAATCTCGTTTTTTTTTTTAAAGTCTCCTGAGTCAGAGCACGAGGCCGACAGCGGTGAATGCTGGCTGAAACTTGACGCAGATACGCTTGGACTTTTTCAGTCATATCTCAGGAACCTATTAAGATTTTTCAAGTTTTATTGGTTCAATTTGAAGATCAGACCTCAAAGACTCTGTGGTATAAATTTCAGATTTTTTTTGCAATCTTCCCAGGTCATGCCATTAGTTGAAGTCGAGATACAAAATTCGAAAAATTCTTTTAAAAAACTGAATAATTTGTAAAACAATTTTAACACTTTTTAAATAAAGAAGCGAAAAACGCCCGAGTTTTTACGATAACATTACATAAGCGAAATTAATGGAAAAAATCATACAAAATAATTACCTAAGCAAAAATAAATAAATAAAATATGAAGCAAATTTTTTAGAATGAAATAATTTCAAGTTCAAATTTTTTAATTTGTCAAAGTTTTGGTTGGTAATTTATTCTTTTATTTATTTTTGAATAGCTTATTATTTTCAATTTTTTTCATGGTGAAATGTACTTCGCGATACAATATTTTTTAGAGAAAATGTTTAAACTATTATGTTTTGTTGACGATGTTTATTCTTGCTACAGTGTGAATTTTGTTATTAAATGTTTTTTGATAGCATTTTTTTGAATTTCTAATTCATCATTTTACTACAATATTTTTGATAAATTCGTTTTTTTACTCTAGTGTATTTTTGATAGGGAAAACATTTTACTTTCACAGATATAATTTCTAAAGATAACAGAAAATTCATTAAATTTGCATTTTTTTTTAATACTAAAATAAAATTAAAATGTTTAAAATATTTCTTACATAAAAAAAAATTCTTTTAGGGTATTTTTTCAATACAAAAAAATGTTTTGAATTTTTCTAAATTTAGTATGAGTTCTTCATCGGTAAAAACAGTTTTTAAAAGAGTTCTTTGAATACGATGTACTTTGACA
The DNA here is from genome assembly GCA_932178445.1 of Andricus quercusramuli. Lineage (NCBI taxonomy): Eukaryota > Metazoa > Arthropoda > Insecta > Hymenoptera > Cynipidae > Andricus > Andricus quercusramuli. The sequence continues at coordinate 73,471 of CAKNXH010001457.1, forward strand.
ACCTTGAAATATTTTATAACACATTGTAATTTTTTTCATCGAATATATTCTTTACTATCAACATTTTTAAAGATCAATAGAAGAATTATTAATTATTATTATTGAAATAAAATATTATTTTAATTAATTTTTTCTGGAAAAAGATCTCCTTTCGCTCCGCTGGGAGTCGAACCACAGAACTTCTGATTTCCGGTCAGCTACTTTTCTATTAAGCTACTAGAGAGATCGAGAGAAGAAACCTTTTTCAAAAATACACGCATTATCATGCTAAATGGTAAAAATCAAAATTATCAAGGAATCTGTATTATCATTAGAGAAAAACATAAATTTTTAATGTCTTTTTCAGACTAGACGGAGCTATTAATTACAAAATTATTTTAATTAATTTTTTCTGAAAAAATTAATAAACATAATTTTCAATTCATAGCTCCATCTAGTCTAAAAAAGACGTAAAAAAATGCTCTTATTCTCTAATGATAATACAGATTCCTTAAAATAAAAAATTAGAATAAAAATGCAATTTTAAATTAAAGAATTTTATATAATTTTACAGCTGTGGTACTAAAGGAAGAACACCACTTTCAATCGTGTATAATTGCGTCCCTACCAGAAATGGTGTCATTTTTATAGATTTAATAAAATTCACTGATAAGGGCCACCATTATGAGGTAAGGGGAAATAAGAGAGAGGAATTGAGGGGGGGGGGGGATAAAAGAGGGAAGTGAGCGGGGTAGAGCAGGTAATGGTCAGGAAATGAGTGGTGGGGATATGAGGGGAGCGAGGGGTAGTGAGGGGTGAGAAAGTAAGGGATGGGAAAGTGAGCGGAAATTAGGAAGATAAAGTAGGAGCAATAAGGGGTGGTGAAGCGATGGGACATGATAGAAGGAGAGTAGGGAAAATTATAGGAAGAGAAAGAATGGAAAAGTGGGAGGGGAATTGGGATAACTAAAGTGAGTGGAACTAGAAAAAATGAGCGTGTTCAGGTAAGAGAGGAGAAATACGGGAGGGGAAGGAGTGGATGTGAGGAGAAATGAGGGGAGGACAAGTAGGGGAAGTGAGGCGTAATGAAGGGGGGCAAGTAGAGAAAGTGAGGGAAAATGAGTGCAGGGAAGTGAAAGATTATGAGTGGAGGAGAAATAAGTGGAAATGTGGGATGGGTAAGTAGGGGAATTATGAAAAGGGAAGTGAGGAGAAATTAGAACTGGGAAATTAGGGGAAATAAGAAGAGGTGAAGTGGGGAGGACATGATAGGAAGGCAAGTAGGAGAAATTATAGGAAGGGAGTTATGGGAAATGGGGAAGAGGAATTAGGGAAAGTGAGGCCTTATGTGGTAAGGAGAAGAGAGAAAATGAGTGTAGAGGAATTAGGGAAAGTGGTGCGAAATGAGGGAAGGTGTTTTAGGGGAAGGGAAATGGGGGAGAGGTAGTAGGAGAAGGGAAGTGGGGGAGGTGATGTAAGGGACGTGTGTCCTAGTGTGGTAAAGGGAAGTGAGAGAAAATGAGTGTAGGGGAATGAGTTAGTGCAAGTGATGCGAAATGAAGAAAGGTGTTAAAGGGAAAATGAGAGAAATTGAGTGTTGAAGAAGTGAGGGTAAATGTGGGTTGGGTACGTAGAGGAAATTATGGAAGGGAACGTGAGGGCAAATGAGTGGAGGGGAAGTAAGGGAAGTGAGGGGGGCTAGTATGGTAGTGCTGATGAGTAGAGGAGGGGAAGTGAGAGTTGGAGAAGGGAAGTGAGAGTTGGAGAAGGGAAGTGAAGGAAGGGGATTGTTAGCTAAGTAAGTGAGAGAAGGAGGAAGTACAGGTGGAAAAAATTGGGGAAAGAAGGAGAAGCGGAGGTTGAAGAATGGAGAGTATGGGAAGGCTTTTTTTACTAATTTTTTAATAAAGTGACTTCCTAAAAATAAGCATTTATTTATATAATCAAATCAAATTCCAAACTTCCCGGGCACCGAATGTGTAAAAATAGAAAAATATTGAAATTTCCAGACTCGATTCTGATAAACTGATTTCACGGAAGACGAATTACGAATTCCCATAATTTTTTCTAACTAAGATCGTTAACTGTGGATGCAATAAACGTTCATTCCGAGTCGTTCTCCACGCGATATTTAAAATTCAAGCCGCTCCTCGGTAGCATCTCATTATAATCCCTTGAAACTCTTCAATGCATTGATGTTGCATTGCGAAGCATTTGTGACGAATGGTCGGCGATGCTTACAATATTCGTTCGAGAACTCCCTAATGATTTTCTCAGCGTTTCCTTTAGTAAAAGGGTGAGGGCGAAGAAAAAAGTTGATGGATGAAGAAAGTTGTCGATTTGAATGAGAAAATGAAGAATTTGATGGGAAATCTTCAAGTTATTAAATAGTAAAAATAAAAACCTTTTCAATTTATTTCTACTTGATATCGTACCTCTCTTGTTCAATGGGAGCGTCCACATAATACGTGACCCTGTGC
>CAKNXH010001457.1:84917-96916 GCA_932178445.1 Andricus quercusramuli
CAACTACATGGTTGAGAGTTAAACTACATTATTAAAATTCACTTTATTGGTTGAAGATGAAACTATTTTTTGGAAAAGTTGCTTTTTGGTTCAGAATTGATCGTTTTTAGTTAAAAATTCATATTTTGTAGAAAATTCTATTATTTTGATAGAAAATACAACAATTTGGTTTAAATTTAACTTTTTATTTAAAAACCAAACTCTTTCGTTCAAAATTTGCCTTTTGGTTTGAAAATTCATGTCTTCATCATTTTGGTTAAAACTTCTTTTTTTTAGTCAAAGGTTTATCTCTTTAGTAGAAAAATAATTTTTAAAAAAATATTTTTGTAAATAAATGGGTTAAACTGACTATTTAACGATTCTATTTTTTGTTGAAACTTGATTGGTTCTAGATGAAGATTCAATTCTTTTGATAAAAAATTAACTTTTATTTTAAAAATTCGTCTTTTGGATTTGAAAATTCATCTGTTTTGTCAAAAATTCGTCTTTTTTGGTTAAAATTTTTATTAGTTTGGTAGAAAATTCAAATTCTTGGTTAAAATTTAAATTTTCGTTCAGGGATTTTCATCATTTTTTTAAACTCAATATTAAACTTTTTGGTTAATAATTAAATTTATTGTTGTTGAAAAACAAACTAATTGGTTGAAAATTTATCTTTCTAGCCTGAAAATTAAATTATTTGAATAAAGCCTTAACTGTCTAGTTAAAAATTGAATTATTTTGTTAAAGGCATCTTTTTTCATTAAAAATAACTATTTTTTCAAAAATTCGTCCTTTTGATTGGACCTTAAAGTTATTTGTTTCAAAATTCGACCATTTATTTGAAAATGTATTTTTGTAGGTGGAAAATTCAACTACTTCGTTAAAAATTCACATTGTTCGTCAAAAATTCGTCTCTTTTGTTCAAAAGCTAAAATATTTCATTGCAAAGGCAACTTTTTGGTTAAAAAATCATCTTTCTTAAACATTAACATTTTTGTTGAAAATTCATGTTTTTGGATTTAAAAGTCGTTTGTTTTCTACAAAATTTGACTTTTTTACTTCAAAACTCAACTCTTTAAATACAACCTACACATTAATTTTATTTAAAAGAATCCATTTCCCTATTTTCGTGAAAAATACTCCATTTCCCCTATTTTCGAAACCTTTTTGGCTGTGCAGTCTATTTTTTTCTTGGAGGGGTAGTAGGGGAGGGGAAATGGGGTAGTTAAAAGAAGGGGAATTCATGTGAGTGTAGGGGAAATTATGGTATAGTATTTGGGGAAAGGGGAGAGAGCCAGTATAACTGGGTAGGGGAAGTAGAGGGTAGAGTGAATGGGAGGGGATTATAAAATAAAATAGAATTGGATAAGAGAGTTTGGGGCGATAGGGAAGAGGCGGGATTTTGAGAGGGGTGGTGAGAGGTGGGTGTGCTAATGTTCATTCGGATAGAGGTGGATAGTATTTTCAACAGTTAATTTAGGCCATGATTTTTCATAATCTCCCTTAACTTACCCAACTTTCGTGTCTTCTCACTTTCCCTATCTCAGCTACTCCCCCCCCCCCCTCATTTTCCCTCGCTTTCCCTACTCCCCTTGATTTTACATAATTTCCTTTACCTCACCTCGTCTCATTTCCAATACTTCACATATTTTCCCTCCCCTCATTTTCTCTTACTTCCCCTACCTTTCCTCCTCTCATTTTCCCTCACTTCCTCTATTTCCCCTACACTCATTCCCCTCACTTCTCATACTTCCCCTCCCCGCATTTCTCCTCACTATGAAATGAGGAAAATTAGGAAATAAAGTAGGTTGTTGGTGGGGAAGTGACTAGATGAGGGTGAGAGGAGAAATGTCGTGACAGTTCTCGGGGAGGAAAGGGAAAATATGAATGGGTAGAGGAAGTAGGAGAGTGGAGCAAATGGGAGCGGATTATAAGATAAGGTAGGATCGGATAGGAAAGTTATGGTGATAGGAGAGAGGCGATAATGGGAGAGGGGCATTGAGAGGAGGAGGTCCTGAAATAGGATCGAATAGGTGTGGATAGTGGAGGGGAAGTGACGGAAGGAGGGGGAGATTTAAATGATGCAATTCACGTTTTAATAGGCTACGAAACAGTCTTTCGTATGCGCGTAGTCCCTACTTTAACTAATTTGAAGGGGTTTTTAGTCCCGGGTAGTGGCTTTATAGCTTGAGCGCCAGGGGAGTTCTTCATTAAAACTAAAAAAAATAGTCCCGGGTAGAAACTTTTATAGTAACTTTCAACTCAGGGAACTTCAGGAAGTGAGGGGAATGAGGGATTTTAAGAAAGTGAGAGGAAATGTGTGGAAAAGTGAGGAGAGGAAGAAGCAGATGATGAAGATGCTGGGGAAGGGAAGAGTAACGAAGTTTGAAGTGTGGCGTGGGGAAGTAGAGTGGAGGGGGGTAGTAGGGGTGTAGAGGGGAAGTAGGGGAATGTAGGGGAAGAGGGGTGGAAAATTAAAAATTAAAAAATTTCAATACTGAAGTCCAAAAAAGTGATTATTTCCCTACGTACTATGCAATTCAAAATGGCTGCAGATACTTTTGTTTTCATTCAAGTTTCCGAATGACAGATGACAGTCCCATCAGTCAGGGTGTCATCGCAGTCGAGTTGTTGGCGCACCCCGGAAAGTCAGTGAAGGTCCCATGTGTGCGAAATGTAATCGGGCGGCAGGTGTCTCGCTGACGTATCTTAACGAAGGACAACCCCCATTGCTATCCAACTCCACCTCTATCCTTCTGCCTTCTATCTTGCGAAAGAAGAATCTTCCTTAACAAGCATTGAGCAGCATCCGAGGGCGTAAAGGGAACTTTTTTCCAACTTTTTTTCCAACTTTTTTTCCTTGTTAAATTGTTTGCTCCCATTTCAGAGCAAAGTGAAGAATACTGCGATTTCAAGAAGAAGATCATTCTCTTTTTGTCACTGTTTCTCTTCTTACACTTCGTTAAAAGATTAGGAATCGAATTCTCCAAAGTATTTTGGTGTTTCTTAGTTTTATTAATTAAAGAATCTTCTCTTGAACATACTGGGTGACCATAGATTAATGATTATTATTATTTTTTAATTATTATTATTATTATTATAACATTAAGCCATCTCCCTTTCGGGGTAGGCGTGACTTGCTAGGTTGGAAAATATTAGTGTGTATATGGGTATATAGGTATAGAGTAGATAGGTATAGGTTAATTAGGTATATAGGTGTGAAGTAGGTAGGTATATAGGTATAAGGTATATAGGTATAAGGTATATAGGTATAAGGTATATAGGTATAAGGTATATAGGTATAAGGTTTATAGGTATAAGGTATATAGGTATAAGGTATATAGGTGTTAAGTATAGATATTTTAGATTGATCTGGAATTCTCGTGTTATTTGTTCAAATGACACGTTTATTCTGCAACACTGCTCCGAACCAGGTTGCTGATCAATCTCTCTAGCGATCACCTCAAGTGAAGAGCCTCACAAAATTGTTATGTATGGTTCCCCACTTGGGGCCATTAGTATCCACGGTCTTTGTTTCAGGCGTCATTCATTCTATTGTCACTCTGTTTACAAACTATTTGTAGCCATACTTTTCTGTCCTGGCATACTACTCTAGCTTCCTTCACGTCCATGCATTTTTTCATCCGGAAAAAGTCATGGACTTGAAAAAAGATCATCCTTGAATTTTTATTTTTATTTTTTTAATTTCCGTTTATAGAAGACTCTATGTTAAAAATGTACGAAGATTAATATTCCGGTCTTTGAATATTAATGGTCAGAGATAATAAAATCTTGGTTAGGGACAAATTAGGGAATTTAGAAAATGAAGATTTGAGGCCACCCTGATACAGTATTTTCGTTAGTAATGTATTCTTCTTTTATTTCGATTCCCATTTTCTTTCTTAGCAATTATATTATTAGTTAAAAATGTCATTATTTGCTGGAAAATTTAATAATTTTGTTAAAAACTCATTCTTTTTTTTAAAAAATTAATTTTTGCTGAAAATTTAATTTTTTTTCTTGTGGATACCCCTTTCTGTCTTAAAAATTAATTTTAGCAGAAGTTTCATTTTTTCGAATAAAGTGCAATTGTATGGTTACAAATTATTCTTCTTTGGTTGAGCATTCAACTATTTCGTTGAAAACTCGTAATTTTTGCTTGAATTTTACTTTTATTTATTTATTTTAAATTATTTTACATTAATGATCTTAGTAGAAAATTAATTCTTTTGCTTGAAAATTCATTTTTTTTTCTTTCAATTTTTAAATAATCTCTTCAACTGAAAATGTAATTCTTATATTTTTCATTGAAAATTCATATTTTTTGGTAGATAAATAATTTTCTTGGCTTAAAATTTTCACTTTTTTGGTTAAAAATACAACTGTTTGGTTGAAAATAACCTCCTTTTTTTAAATTTATATTTTTGGGTTGAAAATTCAACTCTTACATAGAAAATTCATTTTTGACTTTTAATTGTACTGAAATTTTAACTTTTCCTTTTTTGGGTGATAGTTGATCTGTGTTAGTTGAAAATTAAACCATTTGTTTGGAAATTAGTGTATTTGATTGAAAAATCATTTTTGGTTTTGTTTTTAAAATTCATATATTTTGGTAGAAATTTAATCTTCTGTGGTTGAAATCTCAACTATGACATTTTTTGTTGAGAATTCATCGTTGTAGATTTAAAATCCAACTATTTGCTTAAAAGTTCTACTATTATGTTGAAAATTCAATTCTTTTGTTAAAAATACATTTTTTGATATCAACAGTTGTTTACATAAGACTAAACTTTTTTTTTTTAATTTCAACTATTACATTTTTTGTTGAGAATTTGTCTTTGACGGTTTGAAATTCAACTATTTCTCGTATTCCACTATTGTGTTAAAAATATAATTATTTTGTTTTAAATAAGTAATGTTTTTATTATCACCTGTTTTTTTCCATGAAATTAATTTTTTTTGAAATATCAACTATTACATTTTTTATTGAGAATTCATCTTTTTTTTCTATAAAATTAGATTTTTTCCTCAAAAGCGCAACAATTTTTGTTTGAAGTTTTATCTTTTTTGTTTAAAAATTTGCCCATGTAGTTGAAAATTAATCTCGGTAGAGCGAAAATTCAAAAATTTGGTTCAAAATTCAAATATTTTGTTAAAAATTTAATTTTTTTGTTATGTTTATTCATTTTATATTTCTTTAGTTAAAATTTTAACGTAGAAATACTTTTTTAACATGTGTGCATTGATATTTCTTGAAATTATTCTAATTTAATGGAAAAATCAGTTTTCTTTTTTTTCGGATTTTTAGAGAGAATCATTTTTTTAAATCAAAATTTCTTGTTCTCATTCAGCATCCCATAGTTTTTGACTGCCACCCTTTAATTAAGATTGTTAATGTTTATTAATTATCATTTCTGTTTAACTAAAGTGCCGAAGAAAAGTTGAAAAATTGAGAAAAATCCACAACTTCGTAGGTTAATTACGAAAATATATAATATAATAGACAATACAAATTTATATAAACAATTATGGTTATTAACCTTAGTTGATTGTTATTTATGTATAACTAATAAGTCGAAGAAAAATGGAATAATGTAGTAAAACCCGCAACTTCAAGGTTAATTTAAGGAAGTAATGTTATAAACAATTATACATTTTTAAAGAATTTATTGCTGTTAATTTTCAGTAATTGTTGTCCTTTTTAGAGGAGATCGCTATAAGAACAAATTGTTGTAAAAAGTGTTAAAACGTCACAATTCATGGGAGGGGCAATTAATATTAATTAATTAATTACCAATTAATATTCTGTAATTATTTTTCAAGAAAGTCTTCCACGTACAATCCAATAAACCCAAAAGTAACGATTCTATCGCAAATTAAAAAAAATTTGGATTATCCTGACCTCGAACTGATAAAGACCCTAAATATAATAAATCATTCATTTAAATTTAATTTTTCCTCAAATTCCTGATAAGCTTTTTGACATGCCGAGGAATCATTCGACTGGACCAATCGGGAAGGACAGGAAGAGGCTGAGCCCTCATAAGCGACATCACGTCCTGCGGCATTGCTGCCGGGCGTCGCGAACCTTTTAAAGCCCCTCTGTTATCCTTAGCGGGTTCCCGAAGGACTCTCTTATCTCTCAGCCGGTGTTTGCCTTGTGGATCTTGGACCAGGGCTACGAATAGAGGGTGTACCCACAACCCAGAATTCAGGGTAAATTCTACAACTCAAAATATCCAGGAGGTGGCTGAAAGCAGGTCTTGGTCCTCGAAGGAGGTGGACTTGGATAGGGGATGAGAAGAGTGAATGACTGACTGGGAGATGAGAGATGAGAAATAACAAGGCAGAAGTGTAAGAGAGGGTGAAGTCGGGGACAAACTTTTGGGATAAAGGCCACAATCCTCTGTGCAAATGTAGTCATAGGGATTCAGATCGGACGTCTCTAATGGCAACGAAATTTCAATGCCAAATGGTACTCGGATTCAAGGATCAAGGATCAAGGATCACCGAACGCTTTTGCAAATCCTTGTTTAGTCAAGGGATTTGGAAAGTAAAAATAAATGGAAAACAAATTCTAGAGATGTATTCCACATTGGATTCAGAATTATGGTTTCCTGATTTGGTTTATAACAATATTTTTTTCTGTAACTCTTTTTCTATAGATTACTTGTTTATCAATATTATTTTGCATGAACAACACTATTTGACTCATTATTTTTTATTGCTTTTTAAAAGCAAAGCTCCCTCTCTCAATCACCACACTCTCCATTATCTCCGTAAGCCACACCACTCTCTCCCATTTTCCCGAACCGCCATCCTCCTTTTCCCACTCTTTAACTCCCTCCCATATACTTCTACTTTTGAACTTACCGAGCCCTCACTTTCTATCTTTTTTCAACATTTACTACCATCTCCATCCTAACTATCATCTTTCCCCTTTGTTTCATACCCCTACGGTTTCCCATCCCTACTTTCACCCAATTCTAAATTACTTTATCCTTCTCAATCGTCTCACTCTCTACCCTCTATCTTATACTTCCTCTTGTCCCACTTACCCTCTGTATACAAAAACTTCTTCACTCTTGCTCGATTTCCCAAACTGCCTTGCTCCTACCGCAGTACTTTAGTCCCCTTTCCCCTTCCACTCTTATATACCCATATACCCTCTCCATCTTATCTACAATTTTTTCTCTTTCCTGTGTGCTTCCCCCCTTTTTTCCTTCCACTTTCAAATTCTACTCCTAAGTTACTTCTCAATCCACTCTTCTCGATGGCTTCTCTCTTCATCCTCTCATAGTAGACCCTCCTACCCATCTCGTCCCTCTTTACCATCACTCATTCATTCTTCTCACTCTTTCACTCTCACCCATGTATACCTTTCCCACTTCTGAGTTCATGGCCCACACTCTCCATCTTCCCCCAAACTTTAGTACCCTCTCCATCTTATCTACCATCTTCTCCCTATCCTGTGTACCGCTCTCTACCTCCTCTCACTTCAAAGTCACTCTACTCCGCTAAATTGCCCACTCTCCACCCTGTCCGATATATTTTTCCCCACTCCATCCCAGCACTTCAGTTGTCTTCCTCCACTCCTCTTCTTCTTCCCTTTCACAGGCCTCACAGACCTGTCCGTATATCCCCTATTGTACCCTATATTCAGTTAAGGTCCCTAAAATACCCTATTTTCAATATTTGGTCCCTATCGTACCCTATGTCACTTTCCTTTGAATAATTTTAAGGCCATGTGACGAGTGGGTCATGTGACCGGATTCCTACCTTACCGACACTTTTTTTAAATTGTCAACTTAATTTCACACGAATGGCCAGATCAATTTGAAAATTTGGGATAATAAATAAGAAACACTAAGAAAGGCGGCTCTGTTCCTTAATTGTAATAATCATGAAAAAAGCACAAAAAAATTTGTTACAACAAAAACTTTTTTACAAAACAAAAAACAATTTAAAAAAAAAACAAAAAAAAAAAGTAAAAAACAATTTAGGAACAGAGGCGCCTTTCTTAGTGCTTCTTATTTATTCACCCAAATTTTCAACTCAATGTGGCCATTCGTGTGAAAATAAGTTGACAATTGAAAAAAAGTGTCGGTAAGGTAGAAATCCGGTCGCTTGACCCACTCGTCACATGGCCTTAAAGGATTTTTAAGATTTTAAACTATTTTTTAAACTTCTAAGGCATTTTCAAGAGCTTTTATCTTCAAATATTTTAGTTTATTTAGATTAAAATCTACTAAGTGGAACTACTTTGTTAAAATTTAAAGAATTTTAAACATTTTTAAAATGATTTTTGAACTGAACTATTTTTGAAATATTCTATGTTTTGGTTGAAAATGTATCTCCTGCAGTTGAAAATTCATCTTTTTGGTTCAATTTTGGTTTACTTCGTTTTTTTATATAAACAGAAATTTTTAACTGAAAATTTAACTATTTGTTTGAAAATTTCTATATTTTTTTGAAGCTCTGTCGTTTGTGGTAGAATATTAATCTTCTTGGTAACTAATTCACCTTTTTGGTTGAAAATTAATTTTTCTTTTATTGAAAATTAGTGTTTTTATTGAAAATTAATTTTTAACTAAAAATTTAACTCATTCTTTTGTCGAATTTTTTGTTTATAGACATTCAATCTATTTGATAGAAAATTCATTTGTTTGGTTGAAAATTTAACTATTTCGTTGAGGATTTATTTTATTTGCTTAAAAACTCATTTCTCCAACTGAAAATTAAATTATTCTATTTTCTGTTGAAAAATGATTTTTTTTTTATATTTCATTCAAAATTAAAATATTTGCTTAAATATGAATGTATTTTGTTAAAAATTATTCTTTTTTAGTATAAAAGTAGTTTTTTTCAAATTGAAAATTAATGTTTTGAACTAAAAATTTAACTATTCGATTCTTCGTCGACATTTTTTTTCGTCGACATTTAATCTTTTTGTTTGAAAATTTATCTTTTTTGGTTGAAAGTTCATCTGTTTTGTAAAAAAGTTGTCTTTTTTTGTTAGACGTATAACCTTTTTGGTTGAAAATTCAATTAATAGGTTGAAAACTCCATTAAAAATTAAAATATTTTGTTTCAAATTCACTTATTTTATCAAAAATTATTCTTTTTTGGTCGAAATTTAATTTTTTTTGTATGAAATTTCATTCCATTCGTTTGAAATAGGTTTTTTTATTGAAAATTAATTTTTGTAATTTTCAACTATTTGGTTGAAAATTAATTTTATTTTGTTAAAAGCTTATTTCTCTAGCTTAAAATTGAACTGTTCTATTTTTTTGTTGAAAATTTATCTTTCTTAGTTCAAAATTCATTTATTTTGTTGAAATGTTTTTTTTTTTGTAACAATAGAACCTTTTTGGTTGAAAATTGAACTATCTGGTTAAAAAAATTTTTTTATGATTAAAACTGCATCATTTTAGTTTAAAGTTAATTTCTTTGGTTAAAAATCCAACAAATTTTGTTGAAAATTCTATGTCTTTGTTGACAATGAATTTTTTCATCTTTTTCACTTAAAAATTCACTTCTTTTACTAAAACCTCGCAATTCCCAGAAATTTTTTAATTATTTCAATAGTTTGAAGGGATTTCAAAGACTTTGAAATATTATATTATACGCAACGTAGAAAGTGAGGAATTTCGTAATGTTTCAAAAATTTGAAGAGATTTTCAAATATTTTTTGCCATTCATTTAGAAGTCGCCGTGAATTCTTAGTAATCATGAATTCTTTTAATTTCTTCTAATTTCACTCAATTTTACTCAATTCAATGCATTTTTTCATATTTTTGAATCGTTTTGAATTCACTTCATTTTTTATGAATTTCATCGAATTCTTCTCATTTCCCTTCAATTCCACTAAATTCGCTCAAATTTTACTGAAATCAATGGCACTTTTTCAATTTTTTAAATTATTTCCAATTATTTTGAATTCTTTTAGATTGGTTTGTAGTCATTAGTCATTTTTTTGCTATAAATTAGTGGGGCTTTCAAGATCCGAAGAGATTTAAAATTATTTTTTGGAATTCACCCTGAATTCTTATTAATTTACCTTGAATTATTTTTAATTCATTGTAATCCTCTTGAAAATTTTTCAGTTCACTTGAATTCTACTAAATTAACTCAATTCAACTTAATTCAATCGATTTTTTGTTAATTTTTAAAAATTTTAATTCAATTGATCCCGAAGTATTCTAACCTCACCCAAAATTCGTAGCCATTTAATTTTTTTTTCAATTCCCTTGAATTTTTCTAAACTTATTTCAAAGTTACTGAATCCAATGGTGTTTTTTTGTATGTTTGAATTGTTTTCAATTCATTTGAATTTTTTCAAATTCACCTTGAATCTTTATGAATTTCTTCGAATTCTTCTCATTTGCCTTAAATTCCCCTAAATTCCACCTGATCCATGGGCACGCGCATATAAGCAGTTGTACGCTCTTCTATTGTACCGTACGGTAATGATGCGAGAAAAATTATGAAGTTTAGCCTTTTTTAATGTTTATAAAAAATAACAGATTTTAATCATAAAAAGTCACCTACTTATGAAAGAAACCGCCATTGACCATATAACGGAATGGTTTTTAAAATTTTTTTCTCACTCCGAAACTGGTTTTTAACGCACGTACGAGAATGACGTTCTTATTGTCAAAATGCACTTTTCAGTTTTAATATCAGATTCACAAAAAAAAGGGTTAATATTTTAAAAATTACTACAATATTTTACTAGAAAAAAGACGTACGGTGATGACGTTTGAAATTACAAAAATCGAGGGTCAGACTTTAAGGTTCTTACAATATTATTAATTTGACTTGAAAAATGTGCATTCCTTAAATTTATGTTAATCGGAAGTTCACAAACTTGATACGTTAAGCATTTTTCAGGTTACTGTCTAAAAAAAAGGAGAAAATCAGTTTATTCTTGTGCAAAGTGAGGTTGAGACGCCGTACGATAATGACGCTTGGGGTGTTCTTACATTAAATTACAATAAATAGGAACAGAAATGAAAAAAAAATAATGGACCATTTCGTAGAGGATGATAATAAGTATTTATTAAATTAAAAAAAAAAATCAGTACGAGTTTTTAAGTTAATTTTATATTACTGGGACTTCAGGTTTGCCTTCAATTTGACAACTACCCATATGGGAAGGATTTTGCCGAGTAATTTAAAATTGATAAGGTTGAAAAAAGGAAATCTGCCGGTCGAAAGTTGACAAAAATTTATGTTTGTTTATAACATTTACAATTACTTTGGATTTACAGACATTGTAATTTGGCGTAGAGTTAAATTATTAGTGTATCTCGACAGAACAAATGGTTTTTCCCCCCTCTAATTCCTTGAAGAACAGATGATTCAGAGGATCATTAATCAAATATTGGTGAAGTCACGTTGGCCATCTATGCGTACTTTAACTCTTCCATATTTATGACTAAGATCCGCTCTAGGAGCCATCAGTGGAAATAAAATTCTTAACCTGAAGACTCCAAAGATGAAACCATTCTCTTCTGTTACTTTATGAAAACCTCTTCTTAAGGGGTAAGGATGATTTCTATAAAGTATACTTTCGAAATTATGAACATTAAGTTGAATGGGTGTAGGGTGAACTGCGTCCTCTTTATGTGGAAAAGCTAATTTTGCAAAATAAAAGTATAAGTAGAATATCAATTAAGGGGGTCATCCCGTGTGATTTCAAAAAATTGATTTTTTTGGTTGTATAAGTCTAATCTCGAGTATGTATAGAATATACTGGTAAAGTAATTTTCCAAAATTCGAAGTCGTTGGAAAGTTACAGCAGTGAGAAGTTAAGGTGTTTTGAGCGCTGCCGGTGACTTGCGTCCTATGGTCGGAATCGACGGGGGGCCTCGCTGACTTGCGTCCTCGCCCTCCGTTCCTTCTTTCCCTCTCCACTCGTCGCTTCACTCATTTTTTCTTCACCTCTTATTTCTCTAATTTTCCCTTCCCACTTTTTCCAGGCTTAGGACTGGCAACGTTCTCGACTATAATAC
>CAKNXH010001458.1:1229-18971 GCA_932178445.1 Andricus quercusramuli
TGCTTATTAATTATTGTACCCATATTCAGCAGAAACCCTTGGTACGGGGACCCTCTATCCGCAACCCGAGGACGCGTTCGGTGGCTTTGTCATAAGCCCTTCGGTTCTATTCCAAGGGAATCGAAACCGATATATATATATATATAAAGATGTATTTGTAGCCCATGTAGTAGTGTGCGTTCATACACTTCCACCCGTCTTTCTTTTTGCCATGCGCCAGCGTGAAATACAAGATCACGTGACCCCCATTTTTCGTATAGTGGTTTAGAAAGATTGCAAAGCGTTTGTTTCGCTTCTTTTAAAGCACTATACCAATTTTCGTTATTTTTTGTGTGTAAGAGTCTAATATTCTTACGATTTATTCCAATCAGAAATATTAGTCTGCATTTTCATAGTCACTATTCGACTTTTTCTAACCGTACCTCGATTATCCCTAAATTCGTATATTTTATTTTAATTATGAATATGCGATAAAAGAAATATTGATACCAAAAGTCTCTCCGTGTGCTCTTCATTAAGATAAGTCCTTAGTCGATTCAAAATTTTTGCCCTCGGTTCTGCGAGTGGAATTAGGTGAATCGTCACCTCTGGCAAGTCGACTAATAGCTTCAATGCATCACTATCTACTTTTTGCTCTAGAGAAAAATATGAACACAAACTTTTAATTCAATCTTTTTAATTTCTCGAGGTAACATTCTGTTGAATTTCTGTTGATTTGATTTATTCCAGATTAAAATAATTCAGTAGAATTTCGTGTGTAATTCATAGATTTTTGAGTAGAGAAGCACTAATAAGGATTCACGTAACACGTAACCTTTTAGAGTCAGAACTCTTTTGCCGCGTGGAATTCTATGTGGATTTCACACGAATTATTTTCATGAAAATTGTGAAATTATGACTGTTTGTGAAAATATTCAATATATTTACAGTCGATATATTTAGCCCGATTTCAGGATGAACAGTGACGGTATCTTATTTCACCCGTTAGCGGGCTGAATAACTGCAGTTATTTATTTAAATCAATAATTTTATTCAGCCCATGTCGATAAGAAATCGAAATGGTAAGATTATTTTCTGGCCTGTATTTTTATAATTTTTAGAAAATGAAAAGAAAATGTAAATACACTTACATACTTAAAGTATCACTATTTAAGTGTATACGGTTCAGTGTGTTTAAACTTTGAAAATAGGATGTTTGTTATAATTGAAGAAAAATGTCGCGGTCATTTGACGGTTTGCGTAAATTTGTCACAGTCTATGAAAGTAAAAAAATCGATTCTTAATGCTGAAAATTGAAACGCTAAATAGTTCACACTTAAACAATAGAAGCTTTCAAGAATTTGAAATTGAACAATTTTAAATTAAATGCCTTTAAACTCCAAAAAATGTCATCAGCATTTTTTTACTTTGATAAATTCAACTGTTCAAAGATTTTTAATTGAAAAATATGAATCCATTCTATCATTTTAAGCAATTTTAGATTTGATACATTAAAAATATTAAAAATATAATAATTAAAATTGTGACAATCAAAGTCTAAATTAAGCTCTCTGAAATTATAAATATTCAAGGCTTTCTATTTCAAATAATTCATATGGAAATTGTTTAGTTTTGAGCATTTGATTTAAAGCAGCTCATTTTAAATGAACGGTCACATATTGCTAAATACTAAATAAAATGTTCTTTTTCTAATTAAATTTTTTTTACTTGAATGGGTCAAACATGGAGTATATGTGACTGAAGGAATATTTGAATAGAATTCAAATTAATAAAAGCGTTTAATTATAAATACATTAATTTCAAATTATTTGAAAATTGACAATAGTTTATAAAGTATCGATCACACGTTTACATTTGTTCAAGTGCTTAGGCTTTTAAATTGAAACAGTTCAATTTGTAACGTTAATTTATTTTCATTGTTCAATTTTGAACAGATTCAGAATCGTCTGATAAAATCAATTATTATTCTTGAAGTTCTAATACTCGAACTACAGTATGATTTTAAGAATCATTAATTTATATATTTTTTCAGTTGAAGAAATTGCAAGGTTTTTTGTCAAGCATTTCAAATTCTAAATGTTTTTGATTTTTAATGTTTTGTGTCAGCAATAAATTTAAAAATTCTAAAAATTGGAAATGAACGATTGAAAATAAAAATCTAAAATGGGAAATTATGAAAGTGGAGTTTTTTTAAACCACGCATTGTAAACTGAATGTTCTCTTAATTGAAAATGTTAACAATTGAACTTGACATTACAAAAAATAAAGTTAAAAGGAAATTTATTTTAAATTGTATCATATTCATATTCTATGTCAAATAATAAAGTTCCTGTCATTTTCTGATTTCTCAGTCAAGTGGCCACTCTGAATTATTACAATTATATAGATTTATTATATCCATCGAATCATATTATTATTATTATTATACCATTAAGCCATTTCCCTTTCGGGGTAGGCGTGACTTACTCGGTTGGAAATTAGTGGGATAGGTATATAGGTGTAAAGTAGGTCGTTATATGGAATGAGGTAGATAGGGATATAGGTGTTAGGTATAGATGTTTTAGATTGATCTGGAGTTTTCGTGTTATTTATTCAAATGACACGTTCACTCCGCAACACTGCTCCGACAACCCAGGTTGCTGATAAATCTCTCTAGCGATCACCCCAAGTGAGGAGCCTCACAAAATTTTTATGTATGGTTCCCCACTTGGGCCCATTAGTATCCAAGGTCTTTGTTTCAGGCATCATTCACTCTATTGTCACTCTGTTTATAAACTATTTGTCGCCACACTTTTCTTTCCTGGCATACTACTCTAGCTTCTTTCACGTCCATGCATTTCTTCATGCAAGCTCTTGTGTTCCTATGACTTCTTACGTCTCTTCGGATTAATGTATCATTCACAGATTCTAACCATTCTTTCGGCGGTCTACCTCTGGGCATTCTGTCATTTACTTTACCTTTATATACTTGCTTCGTCAGTCGTTCATCTTTCATTCTTTCAAGATGTCCGAACCATCCTAATTGATTTCTTTCCCATATGTCAACTAGTGTCTCTCCTGTACCACATTCTTTGAGGATTGTCTCGTTTCGGACTTTGTCCATCAGTGTTTTTCCGCATATTATGCGCAGAGGTTTCATGCCGATCGCGTTGATTTTACTCCTGTCCTTTTCTTGACATGTCCATGTCTCGCTACCGTTGGTACGAATATGGAATTAGGTATGGCCATTTTAGCTTTTTTTGATATGTTTTTATTTGTGAGGATGGACCCTGCTCTACCGATAACCTGCTTACCCTTATTTATGCGCCTATCTAACTCCCCATCAATTTTTCCGTCGTTAGTGAATAGACTACCTAGCATCAATTTTTCCGTCGTTAGTGAATAGACTACCTAGCATCAATTTTTCCGTCGTTAGTGAATAGACTACCTAGATATACGTACTTGTCAACTTGTTCTAATCTCTCATCACTCAGGTCAATGTTGCATATTGTTTTCTCATTTTTACCCTCAAACACCATGATTTTCGTTTTATTCACGTTAATTTTGAGGCCCATGTTCTTCATGCTTGTATTAAGTTTATTCAACATTCTTTGCAAGTCCTCGACTGATTCTGTCATAACAATTTTGTCATCTGCGAAAGCTAACCCACGTACCTTGACGGTTTCGAGATCTACACCATCTTCGTTGAAGAGGGCAGTTCTTAGACACTTATCCATGAATATGATAAATAGCCACGAGGACATAACGCATCCTTGTTTCACGCCTTGCATAATATCGAACCAGTCACTCAGTTTCCTATTTACCCGTGCACTCGCTTTACTACCTGTATATATGGTTTTTATTGCTTGTAGGAGCCCTCCATTCACTCCATACTCTTTAAGGACTTCCCAAAGTTTACTTCTATTTACCGTGTCGAATCCTTTTTCTAGGTCAATAAATGCACAGAAAACTTTCTTTCCTACTCTCAAGCTTTTTTCTGTGATCTGTCTTAGGCTAAATATCTGATCTGTACATGATCTTCCTGGCATAAACCCACTTTGGACTTCCCATATCTTCTCTTCTGTAATTTCCATTACCCTACGAATAAGTATTTTTGAGTATATTTTACTTACGGTACTTAGTAGGCTGATACCTCTGTAATTACTGCAGTTTCTTTTATCTCCCTTTTTAAATATTGGTACAATAATCGCCTTTCGCCAATCGTCTGGGACTTCTCCTGTCTCGAAACATAGATTTATCAATTCGCACAACCTGTGAGGTATGTACTCGCCACCGTATTTAAGCATTTCAGCGCTAATACTGTCTATACCAGCAGCCTTACCGTTTTTCAAGTTCTTAATTATATCTCTGACCTCAGTGACACTGACTTTCTCAATTGGGTTTTCTAATGTATTATGTTCAATGTCGTAGTTTTGTTGCCCTATATCTTCACCTCCTAATAGTTCTTTAAAAGAGTCTTTTAAAGCGTCTACTATCCCGTCTATATCATATAGCATTTCACCTTTGCTGTTTCTCATGCTAACAAACTCTGTACTTTTACTTCCCTTCATCTCTTTAAATAATAGTTTCATAATTCCTTCAAAGCAGTTTTTTATTTTATTCTCCTCTTCTGTTCTGGTTTTCTCTTTACTCTCTTTGACTAGACGTTTAATTTTCCTCTTTTTGTGTCTGCAGTCATTTTTGAGTCTATTTCTCTCCTCATCGCTAAGACCTGTCATGTTCAACGTTCTTTTGTACGCTTCTTTCTTTTCTTGTTGGGCTGCCGCAATTTCATCGTTCCACCACGCATCGCCAGACTTTCTTCCTACCCTCGCCATACCACACACTTCAATCGCAGTTTTAACAATGGTATCCCGCAATAAAGCCCACGCGCCCTCTATATCTTTATTCCTTTCAAGCTGCTCCCAAATTGCCTTATCTATGCGTTCGTTTATCTTATTCTGAAAATCTATTTGTACTTCCGGTTTCTGTAAATTTTCGACCTTGATTCGCGTTTGTTTCGTTTGTTTGGTTCTCTTTCTTCTCCATCCCCGCCCTAAGTTCATCTTGGAGACTAAAACGTAATGATCAGTATTGCATTCGGCCCCCCTCATGACTCTTATATCTGTAACTTATACTGTGGCTATTTCCTTTGCGCCAGGTGTACATGTGGATCATTTTATGTCTAAACCAAGTATTTGTAATAAATAGGCCCTTTTCTAAGCATAAGCTAACTAGCTTTTCCCCGTTATAATTTTTTCTTGTTGGATCTCCAAAATTACCTAGCACCCTTTCTGTATCTGTATCCTGACGTTGGACACCGACCCATCCGTTCATATCTCCTAGCAGAATTATTCTTTCACCTTGATCGCAAATACTAATATGATAACTGAATATTTAACGTATTGAATTGATGGCTACCGAAGGTTTAATTTTGATTTGCTCGAAATAGAATAACATTTTTGTATGCATTTTTTTCTCACCCAACATTCCCATATCTCAGATACAAGTTTCTATTTTTGTAACAAAAATTGAAAATTTGGTATTTACTCGCTACTGAAAGCTGATTTTCAAAATCTGTGGAATTGCAGCCTTGAAATTCTCCGAAGATTTACTTTTTTTATCGAACATCCCGTGCAGAAATTGCCCTAGTTAGCCCCAATTAAAGTAGGCTTTAGACAAGGCCCTCTTCAGGTTTTCTATTTTTAATGAAAAAATGTTAATCAAGTGCGGCGATAATCAGGCAACCATATACAAGTATTCTGTCATTACTTCTAAATATTTTCTCGCTGTTCTGGTTAAAAATTAATAGAATAATATTGAGATACAGATTATATGTTAAGTTTTCATTTAATGGAATTGGAGGGGTTTTCTGTTGAAAACCCTAAGTCGGGAAGTCTCCAGGAATACTTGGCAACGCCAAATTCAGAAAAATAACCTATATTTTATCATAGTACCTTGTGTGCGAAATGCGAATGTCATTTTGACTTAGAGTGCACTTCAGAGATTGTATAATCTAAACATTTATTGAATTAGGGAATATCTAAGAGGCTTTCGCGAAAACCAGTTTTTTCCTGTTTTTTTTTTTTTTTTAAGAAAAAAATTCTAAGTTCCATCTTTATGTAAAATTTTAAATGTTCATAAAAAATTACATTTCCTGTCATTGTAGAAAGTTGTAAAGTAGTCTAAATTGACAAAAAACAGAATATTACACGAAGAAAAATTGTAATCGATTTAAATTATTTATTTAAAAATTATTTTATTGATATTTCTGTTAAAAGTTCATATATTTCACATTCACATATCGTCGTATAATAACAAATATTTGATTAGAAAAAAAAAGAGTTTAAAAATTGGTGTTTTAATATTTTGAGCTGTAGCTTATGAGGATGGCTTCTTCATCGAGTTTCAACTCGTAAGTTTAGCGCAATGGTTAAGACGCAATGGTTAGAAAATATTAAAACTTTAATTCAACTCAGAAATTGAGGTTACGTAGTTATCAATTCAACTGATCCAATATATATATTCTATTCAATCATATATTATATATAGAGAATTTTTACTTACCTTCAAACTTTTCGATATATTCTTTAAAACCCCAACTTTCTAGTAAAATTTTTATATCGTCCATTTTCGTATATAATGTTTAGAGTGATACTATATAGTCTTCTCTTCACTTTCACAAAAAGGTTAAGATATGAAAATGGCGACGAGCGAGAACATGACGCGATATTTCGGTGCGAAGGTTGGCAGCACCAGGGTTGCGAAGTGACGCGTCACTCGAGGTTTTCTACGTAAATTACCTAAATGAAGTAATTTACGTAGAAAACTGTAGAAAACCTGTAAATTACATGACAATGATGGCGGTTGTCTGTTTTCAACTTTTGAATGTCCTAGTACGTGACATAACCTTACCAAACTTTAATTAATTCAAGAATTCTAGTTATTGGGTTAACAAACGATTAAAATTATGAGAAAGAAGATTTCTACGAGGATTCCAAACTTCCCATGCAAAGTCTTAGTTTTAAGTAAGTGGAAGTAAAATTTAACAATATAGACAAAAGTGTAGCTAAATGCTTATTTTGCGATAGAGTATTGACGAACAGTGGTTATAAACGCCTTCCAGTTCATAGTTATGTGAATAGTGTTAAATTAATAATTTTTGCAATTATATTATAATATTCATCTTGCCTTATTTTTGAAAATTAAAAATAATTGCTACACGACTGGCAAGCACATGTCCACAGTCCACACGCAGAGGTTATGTACTTATGTCAGACAGGCATCGAAATATTTGCAAGTTCCACATCCACGTAATTTACATCATGTAGAAAACTTCGGACGTAAATTACGTGGTAAATTACTGTAGAAAACGAAGTAAATTACCTGGAGTAAATTGCGTACCCAACTCTGGGCAGCACTGCTCACGTTTCAGTTCTGCCAATGTCGCCAAGGAGCGAAACTTGTAACTATTATATACTCTTATTTCTTGGAACATAAATTGGTGACGAGATCCATATTTTTCATATGTGGAGTGAACGAAATCCCTGAAACTATTAGGTATGTATAAATAACCTCTACCCGTTTTAAACAACTGTAATTTTATCTATAAAATCTGAAAAAATGTAATGTAATAATTATTATAATGGTCACTGCCCTAATAGCACGGAACGTGTAAAATGTCCGCCCTTGGGAACGTTCCAGGAACGTTCCACTGGGACCTGAGGGGAATCTTCCATCATTGTTGTTTTTAACAACAATTATCTCGTAAACCGTAAGAGATAGGTAAGAATGGATGTCATTTTTGAATTTTGAGTACCGCGTATACTAAACTATAATATGATATCCGTATCATAAATTGACATCGATTTTGACCTATCACTTACGTTTTACGCGTTTTTTATTGATAATAATAACAATAACGTTAATTTATGTTTGGAACGTTCCAGTGGAACGTTCCTGGAACGTTCCCAAGCGCGGCGGACATTTTACACCCCCCTGGAACGTTCCGCTGGAACGTTCCGTGCTATTAGGGTGGCTTCTACTACTGTTCCCTAACGCTCCGGCAATTGATGGGTTCCATGGCAAAAGAAGGCTTGATCTTTTTACGCTATAAAGTCATCCACCATTTTTCTCACATCAGTTTCAATTTTAATTTGGTGCTCAACTAAGCTGTTTTTTAACGAGCGAAATGTCTGGAGAGTAAGCCGGATTCGGCAGAATTTCGGATTGCAATTCTTCTATGGTTTGGCGGACAATGGAACTTCTATGTGGCCTAGCGTTGTCGTGCTGTCCGGGTCGTCGTCCATGCCCAGAATATCATCTCTTTTTTTTTTGCCAAACGGTTCAATTGAAAAGTATGGCGAACGTTACTCTTTTCAATTGAACCGTTTTGCGAAAAAAAAATCCACGAAAAGAGATATTCTGGGCATGGGCAGCACGACAACGCTAGGCCACATCAGTAATACAAGAATCTGAATTTCAGTAAAAAAAGTAGGTTGACTTTCAGATGTAACCAAAAGGATCATTCGCCGGTTGAAAGTCAACTGATGATTGAAATATGACTTTCAGTTACTGGCTTGGTTGAAAGTCAACCGGTTTATGTACGTAAAATGAAATTTTTAGGTTAATTCAAGACACAAATATTGTTGACATTCCGTTGAAACTTCACTGAATACTTTTGGAGTTCATAAAACATCATACTTATTGAAATACTATAAAAATAATAACAATAAGGTGAGGAAATATATTTCCCGTAAAATCTTGAACTTTTCTTTACCTCTATGACAATGTATATTCCTTGGAATTCGTCTCAGGTGTAACTCATAAAAAACTTTTCACAAACGACGCACATACCCAATACATAAATTTAAACAGGCATCGATAAACACTGGCTTTTTTTAATTGCTGGATGCTTACAATTTTCAAAACACTTTTGTTTTATTTGAGTCAAAACGTTTCAAAAACGACTTAAATATACACATATCCAATTACCGAGGTCCACGCGTTAATCAACATTTTTCCTAAGTGTTCGCGCATCGCAGTTTGCGCACGCATTTCTGCCAGCGCAAATGAATTTCAGATCGCACGACTGAAAATCATTCGAAAGTTAACATACCTACCAGTTGTTCATTGTATTACTACATATTTCAGACAGAGACACGGTATTTAAGATCAATTTATGGTTGAAATAAATTGACTTACTGAATTTAAGTTAAAAATGAAATTCAGTTACTCTTAAAATTCAGTTTCTTGTATTACTGTGTGGAAATTCCGTGGTCCGCCAAACCATAGAATAATTAAAATGAGAAATTCTGCCGCATCTAGCTCACTCTCCACACATTGCCCCGTCCGATTACCACCTTTTTCGCTCGTTGCAAAACAGCTTAGCTGAGTCCGAAGGTAAAATTGAACCTGAAGTGCGAAAAATGGTGGATGACTTTATAGCGTCAACAGATCAAGCTTTCTTTCGCTATGGAATCCACCAATTGCCTGAGCGTTCGCGAACAGCAGTACACGGAAAAAATAAGTTGTCAAAACTTTACTTGACGAGTCACCCATTCTAGGATAGGCCACGTTTTTTTTAGGAACTCATCTAATTCTTATGAAAGAACCGCTGACGTTATCGAAAAAGTGAAAAAAGTCAATGAATTATTGGAACACAGTCTAGGAATATCAGTTCTCGAATTTTTATTCCGCAGATTTTGACAAAGTTTTAGACAAGCATTCAATTTTTTATAAAAAGTCCTCCGGACTAAAAACTCTTTAAGAGTCATCGAAAGTTTCATTGACTGGCTTCGAACTCTTCGAAGCATTAGTTCTTGAAACTCTGATACACTAAGGATTAGTGTATCAGTGTTTCAAGAACTCTATTACTCTGGTCTTCACATTTGCATTGAAATTCTACAACTCTTTCTACTTTTTAATCATGTATCAATCAAAGTTTCTGAAGACGATACTGCAAATTTATGACATACGTTTAGCCTTATCCTAGAGCGGTTGACTCAGTCATTCAAAATTTCAACAACTAATTTTTTCCGTGTAGAAGCCAGTGGCCACTATATTAATTATTACTTGCATTTTGTTCGATTTTTATAAATAAAAAAAAGTTGCTTAAAACAGGTAGAACTTATTTGTACACCTATTATAATTAATACTTTCCATCGAGTATTATCTATTAGCGCCCTACCAACGTAAGCGCGAATATTAAAGACATTTTGACTGAGAAAGTTGTGGCGCTCATATGGTTGCCTTTTTAGCCGCAGTTTGTTATACTGATATCAGGTTACTGTTATGGTAATATAATCCCGCACAAACTTCAAAAATAAATGTCAAGGAATTGCCGGATGCTCTAAAGTTTATCAAACTATTTAACCCCCGAAGAAATCATAATTTGCAACTTTTATATCCAAGTTTGTCACTTTATATGTGGTCGAGAATAAAAATCAAATAAATATGGGTTTTTAATAAATTTGATAGGAACCTCTTGATTACTTATTTCATATATTTTACCAGCATATTTCTTTCAGCGGAAGAAATGTTTAAATTTTTGCCAAATTTTTGTTTAAACTTTAAACGTATTGCAACGTGCACCAGGCAAGCAAAATTTTCACAATAATAGTAATAATTGGTGTTATCTTACAGAAATTCACCTTTAAAATGATCTAATGGATATTGGAAAATCTGCCCGCTACGCGGGCACATTCTCATAGCGCGCGGCTCGCGTCTGTTTGTTCTCGCGCTTCGCGCTCGATAATATATTTACCTCGCGCTACGCGCTCGGCCTTTGTACTTCCCCCACATTGGTGCACAGACTTTTTAAAACTAAAGGAAAGCACCGACAACTGCAATTTGGTAATTGTGAATTCTCTATTGTTAAAGCTCCTTCGACTTTAACGAATACATTCTCACCACGTATCTCGTGCTTCGCCCACGATTTTGTCCAAAATGTGAACTTTTCTGCATTATGTTCAACAATATTATATCACATTTTTTATCACATTGATTTCTGTAGCTTATCCTGGGATTGCTTATTCAGATTTGCAAAATAAAGTAAAAATTTTATTTATCACGATCACTTTAATATTTGTTTCTTATTTTTTGCATTAAATTTTATTCTTACCCTGAAAATGTATATCATTTATAATTCATAATATACATCGGTATTAAAACATATATATTTTTATTGTCTTATTTTTATAATTAAAAAAGTGCGCATTCCATAAAAAATAACAATGTTATTATTAAACATTTTACTGCAACTTGTTTCGTTTTTCCATAAATTTAATTTGTTTATTTTCAATGTTATTCTTACGATTTAAACGAAAAATACGCATCCTAGCGTAAAGTGGTTCGGAGAAAATTTGTAGATGCAATTTAGGCAAAAAATTCTGTTGAATGAAAAGTTATAATTTGCGTCGTCTTTCCAAAAAGTTAATTTTTTAATTCTAATATATTCTTATAACAAAAGTTTATAACACAGTAGATATTTTTTGGTTGCAAAATTTCTGTTTATTCATTTTTTTCGTCTCTTGTGTCGTTTTTCCAAAAATGTAATTTCTTTATCTTTAGTCTTATTTTTTACGATTAAAAAAATTCGACTCGTCCTATCTAAAAATGATTAATAACAAAGTAGATCCTTTTCGGGTGAACAACTTTCTTCTATTAATTTTTTGCGAACCTTGTGTCATTTTTCAAATAAAAATATTGTTTAATGTTACTTTTACGATTAAAACAATAAAAGAACTGTGCGTTCCATCAACAAATGATTAATAACAAATTTATAGATCTTATTTGGATGTACAACTTTTGTTGTTGAATTTTTTCTCGTACTTGCGTCGTTTGTTCAAAAATTTTGTTTTCTATTTTTAATGTTTTTTATGAATGAAACAAAAAAAACGCATTCTATCAAAAAGTGATTCATAAGAAGTTTGTATATCTTTCTTGGGTGCAAAATTTTTGTTTTCATATCTTCTGTCTTATCTTGCATAGTTTGACCGCAAAATGGAATTTTTTATTATTTTTTGTGCGATCAAGATTTGAATTTTCGATTTTGCAAAATAATGCAAAAAGTTGTTATGATCATGTTGTAGGTTTTTAAAAAATCAACTTTTTTCTTTTCTTGACTTTTTTTTATGTCGTGCGTTGTTTGGCTTGAAATTGTCATTAGGATAAATTGTTTGCCTCTTTGAGTACTACGAATAGCCGTACATAGAATTCTTAAATCCTAAAAAAAGTGGTATCGAAAATTTTTTAAATGCTGTAACTATTTGAATTTTTATCCAAAATGGCTGGGCTAACGAACTTGACCGCCAATTTAGGTCATTATAAAAGAGTACACCAAAGGCCAATAGAATCGCTCAATTCTTTCTAAACTTATCGTACTATCAGACTAAAAATCTACAGGCAAACATAGAGAGAGAGAGAGAGAGAGACAAATTCGCGAAAACCTGTTTTTCGGATTCAGAAGGTCTCAACACGTGGACATTCGACCGAAGGGGGGGGGCGGCCCCCTCAAATTTTATACCAGTCTAATACCTTCGCTGAGTAGAATGTAAAAAAGGTTAATTTTACTAGACTTCATTTAAATTTAAAAAAAACATTAAAATTCCTAATACTTTTGGAATATCTTCTTGAAAACTTGACAAAATAACTTCATCCTGGTTCCTTTTTAGAGAATCCCGATAGCTTGCAACCTACTAACTAAATCTGAATCAGTGAAATATCACTGATTTAAATAGCTGAAAATGAGTCACTGGCAATCAGTAAAAAGTTACTTATTCATTCATTCATTCAGTGAAATAAACACTTTTGAGTGTTTGTAGCACTCAGACATGTCAATTTAGCAGTTATAACAAAATAAGATTTTGGTAGATACAATCAAATAATCATAGTAAAAGCTTAAAACCCAGGAATGTGATCAAATATTTAAAAAGTTGAAAAGTTTTGATGCTTCTAAATGATAAATAACGTTACATATTACTTTATTTTCAAGATTCGACTGTCATGTACGTTAAGTATAAGTACTTTTTATACGAGTTAGAGTATATTTTCCCTCAGAGCCCCAAAATTCAAAAATTTATTTCATAAGGAAAGTATTTTTGCTACTCATGTAAAAGGTTAACAACACATGTATAATTAACATTAAAAAGAGTTAAGTAATTGTCGATAAACAGGTGGTATCATACTTGTGATCACCAATGTAGTTTCGATTAATATTTAATAATTCAGTTTGTGATTAAGGATAAGTTTGGCACATATAAATAAATCATTGTTTTCTTCCCGATATAAATTTTGTGTGCATGTTGTTAAAATTCCCATTTCTATATGTTACTTTGGGACAAATTTCAAAATACATCTTTAAATTGGTAAGGAGAAAAAAAATGTGTTTTGGAAAAAACCGGAGCAAAACCCAGGAATTTCAAATCGCTTGATCACTAGACACCCTGGTCCTCTCATTAAAAGGGTTACTCTAAATCTAAAATGTGCCTTTTTAGAGAGTTAAAGTTTCTGTCAAAATTCGATTTGATCATAAATTCAGTTGAAAAATTACAGCTTTTAAAAATAAGTTATGTCATCGTTTTCCCTTTAAGAGTTCGGCTTGTAAATTCCACTTCCCTAGGAAAGTTTTCATGGTAGGAAAGGGCCTCACGAAAAATACTCTGGACTGATGTAATGTCTATTTACAATAGTCTGTAAGCGTGGCAGCGCGTGCCGAGCGTGATGTCGTGACTTCTTCTGGAGAAATATTGGGACAGCTATACTGTTATACAGGTATAGGACAATTTTCCCTGCTGCGCTTGTTGGACGACAAAGGTTTAAACTGTTTGGAAAACATCTACCTGCTGCTTCGTACATTGTCGCATTTACAGAGCATTAAATTCAGGTCGACAGAGGTGCAGTAAATCAGGATTAGCCGTCAAACAGGAGAGTCCTGCGTAAAAACAGGTCAACAGGGACCATTGCTTCTGTTCTCAATTTGCACCAAGAGTTCCAAATTTACGAAAGGTCTCTTCACTCTGTTTGTTCACTGATGCCTTTCGAGGAAATATTTTACCTTTAGCGCTTTAGTAGCCTGACTGAGCGATTTTAATTTTCTTAAAGCCGTGCCGACATTTGGGATTAGTTCCGGTTTAAGAGATCTCTTTCAAAGTCTTCCAAATATTTACTTTTCTTGTTTTTCCCTTATTTTCTGTTAACATGCACTTTAATTGTTACGCAATACGAAGAGGTAGAAGTCTAATATATTCCAATTTTTAATATTTACAACTGTCATATTGTTAGAGCTGCTTGTGACCCCTCACTCAAATCTTTCGATTATCAATAATGTAGTAAGCTACGCTTCTGGAAAAAATCTTGTTCTATTTTTCTATCCAAATTTTTGAGGTTTTGCGTTTTGCGGCACAAAGAAACACAAACTGAAAAATGAATTTTCAACTTCCGTATTAGGGCGAAGTGAAAATACCAATATTAATCGAATCTTTTGAGCGCTAGGGAAAAAGCTTGTGAGTTGACAATTGTCATCCGTAAAAAGTAAACAAATTGCAATCGGTTAACATCTTCTGTTCGGTTTTTGGATGTGAAGCTTCCCAAAAAATGTCAATTTTTTCAAAAATTGATGGCAGCTTTTTTGTATGTACAGTTTTGGCTAGTAAATAATAATAAAAAATTAGAAATTAAACATTTTTTTTAAATTTGTATATAGATTAGACCAAGTACTGATCTTTTTCTGATGCCAACTCACAAATTTTTCCTCCTAAGCTCAAATGATAGAATTAATTTTAGCAATGAGAAGATATTGGTTTTATGTAAAATTTGACTTAGTCGGTTTTCATCAAATCTCCACGTTTTGAGACCCCCTGAGCTAGAAAAAACGATTTTTACCAACGTGTCTGTCTGTCTGTAGTGTGTAGTCTGTCTGTAGTCTGTATGTCTGTAGGCACGATAACTTTCGAAAAAATGATCAAATTTGATTGAGCTTTGGCACATCTTTTGAAGCCCTAAAAGAAAAAGACAAGTTCGTTAGCCAGCTCTTTTTGATAAAAATCCAAAAAGTTGAAGCATTTTCAAAATTTTTGAAACCATTTTTTTCTTTAATTAACAAAATCTATGTGCGGCAATTTATAGTACTCAAAAATCTAAACAATGTATCCGCTCGACATTTTTCGATAAAATCAAAATTATCAGATTTATGGCATTTTCAAAATCCAAGCCCTGCATGATTATCTTAACAACTTTTTGAATTTTTTTGAAAAATCGAAAATTCAAACTTTGACCCCATTAAACATAATAAAAAAACTAAAAAATATTTTTATAATATTTTTAAAACTTCCAAACAATTTTGAAGATCTTTAACTTTGAAGTGTAAACAAACGATTTCAAAGATTTTGGTGTATTTTAAAAAATTCCAAGGAACTTTCAAGAGCTTTACAAAATTTCAATGGATTTCAAAAGTTTTCAAAAACTTTTAAATATCTTGAAACTTTGTAAAGCTCTTAAAACTTCCTTGAAATTTCTAATAGATTTCAATAAGTTGAAGGTATTCTGAAAGATTCGAAATATTTGGTGATATTTTTAAAGATTCCAACAAATTTTCAATTGATTTCAGTAAATAATTGGATTTCAAAGAATTGAAAATATTGTAAGGTATTTCCACCGATTTTAAAGAATTTTGAAACATCATATATTATATATACTTTTAAGTCTATATTATATTTAAATAAATATTTTTTAAACTTCTGAGGAATTTTCAAGATCTTTAAAAAATTTCAAGGGATTCCAAACTAATTTAAAGATTTTGGGGTATTTTTACAAATTACCTGGAATTTTCAATATCTTAATAAAATTGCAAGTGATTCCAAACGATTTTAAAGATTTTATGGTATTTTTACAAATTCCAAGGAATTTTCAAGAGATTTTAAAGGATTCAAAATATGTTAAGGCATTTCCACAAATTTTAAAGAATTTCTAAACATATATTATATATAATTTTAAATCGATGTTATATTTAAATAAATATTTTTATTTTATTCCATGAGATTTTAAATATTTTAGGGTATTTTTAAAAATACCAAGGAAATTTGAAGACTTTTAAACATTTTCAAAGAAATTCTACATGATTTTAAGCATTTTAGGGTATTTTTAAAAATTCCAAGGAATTTTCCAGAGCAAAAAAAAAAGTGTGCAAAAGCTCAAGTCATTCCGATACTTGTTTTGAAAGATATCGTAACCGCACTGAAATGATGCCTTGCGTCAAGCCAAGTCAATTTCTGGCAACATTTTTGGTTAATGGATTATTGCAGCGTCGGATTCTTAATCTATATCTGACCGAGCCCAATTTTCGTTTAGCTTTGTACATATATTAAGCCAGAGCATGATCAGAGAATTTTTACACTGGTGTGTTCTGTATACATATAAAAGTAACTTTTTTGATTACATAATATATTAGAAAATTATACAAATACGTATTAAAATATCGAGCGCGAGTATTGTAATGAGAATGTGTTCCACAAGACCGATAGAGCCTTAAGTAAATTATTATATTTTTCAAATAAAATCAAAACAAATTTGATAATCTGTTTAAAAATAGATGTTTTCCGGCATTATTTTAATATTTGCAACTCTGCATATGCATTACACTGTAAACTGAACCGAGCACGATGTGCGAGGAATGAAAGTAGCCGAGCGCTTAGCGCGAGGTAAATGCTATATCGAGCGCGAAGCTCGTGATAAATATATTATCCCGCGAA
The DNA here is from genome assembly GCA_932178445.1 of Andricus quercusramuli. Classification (NCBI taxonomy): domain Eukaryota; kingdom Metazoa; phylum Arthropoda; class Insecta; order Hymenoptera; family Cynipidae; genus Andricus; species Andricus quercusramuli. Next base: position 17,957 of record CAKNXH010001458.1, read on the forward strand.
GCGCGAGAATCAACAGTCGCACGCCCTAGGTGCGCTCAAACTCGCGAGTCGCGCGCGGAGCGTGCGATGAGAATGTGCCCGCGCAGCGGGCAGATTTTTTTATATAGCTTTCATTATTGTTAGCACTGAACGAGATAAGAACTATTGTTATCTCAATCTTGGATAAAAACGTTACAATTTAGACCCCGGAAATGACTGGTTCGTAAATGTCCCTGATGATGTTCGTATGTAGGATAGACCCGGGCAAAAATGCGATATTGAGGTATTCATTTCTCTCCAAAAAGTTAATAAGACGTGGTCTTAATCTTGAATTTACCAAAAATTGAATTTAGGCAGCGTTGTGTTAGATTTTTAATTTATTGTGCTGCAAAATAAAAAAAATGAAAATATGAGCCGAAATTCCCAGAAAAACTTTTCTGAACCAGCACCCCAATTTTTTTTGTTTGACGAAATAAAAGTTGTGCTGGGTAGCGCAAAAGACGTACAAGAACATAGAACATGTCGTACACAGAGAGAAATTCCTGGTTACAGTATCCTGATGAATACTGTTAAATTTGTCTTTGACCACATTTTCAGGTTAGAACTGAGTTTGAAAGTGTGGTACCAGTGTCCATTTTTTCTAGTTACAGGAACCAGAATTGTTAATCACAGTAACCTGCGAGACAGTCAAACAGTCAAATGATTCTTTTTTTCTGGTTCCAATAACCATATTTTCCGCTTCCAATAACCACATTTTCTATTTCCGAAAACCACATTTTCTGGTTTCGAAACCCACATTTTCTGATTCCTAATAACCTTAAATAAGTTAATATGTATTATAACCTCGGCACTGCCAAGGAGAAAGAAAAGGAGGAGAGGTATCAAGACCTAAGAAGGGAGCTGCAACAACTGTACCCAAAATATTCGGTACAAGTAATTGTCCTTGTGATAGGTGCTCTCGGAGGTGCGAAACTATCACTGGTTCGTAACCTTAAGGGGATTTATCAGCGTTATAAAAAGGAATTCCAGTTTCCGG
>CAKNXH010001458.1:28971-127373 GCA_932178445.1 Andricus quercusramuli
TTGATTCGACGCGTTCGAGTGTCTCCACCCGCGCGACGGGGCGTCTTCCTTGTAGCCGAGCTCTCCCATTCGAGAAGGGTTGAGATTTAGGCCTCGAAAATACACACTCAGCTACTACTGAGCGTCACTGCATTTTTTTTCCATTGCACTTTTCTTTTTGTTTATAACGTTAAATCTAAACAAAAATTCAAAAAACCGAGACTGAACTGCAAAAGAGAACAGTCTTTAGATGAGGTATGCAAAATATCAGGCGAGAATATTCAACCGTGCGGCCGGAATCTGCCAATCCATTTTAGAACGCTGATAAATCCCCTTAACAACAAATGACACCCTCTCACCACGCAAGAGTACTTCCAGAATACAAATAATTTGATTATTGTACGTTTTAATTATTGTAAACAAATAAAATGAACAAGTAGCCAAATATCATACTTGCGGTTGAAAAACAATTGTTTTTACCTAAAAATGCATTAAATTATTGTGAGAGTGATTGTTAGTCAGAATATCCATATCTTATTAACAACTAGAATAGTTACAAACAATGTTTGGCATGAATTTGGAATTTATGTTTTTTTTTTCAACTGTGTTTTGCCTTTTTATCATTTGCATTGATACAGTCAAAAAATTATTTTCAAGGCCAAAGTGCCAAAGTTTTATATTTATTTATTTCATTTGCTTAAAGAAGCAACAATTGTTGGATTTTCACCAATATTATTGAACATGTATTATTATTAAGAATATCTGCAAGAATTCAGAAGCTACAAGGAACACCGCAATTGAAAAAACTACAAATTTCAAATTTGTGCAAAAAATTGTTTATAACAATTGTAATTGTTAATAATTCATCGATATTCTGACTAACTTCACTCTCACAATAATTTAAAGCATTTTTAGCTAAGAACAAATGTTTTCCAACCACAATTACGATATCTGGCTATTTGTCAATTTAATTTGTTTATAATAATTGAAACATATAATAATCAAATTATTTTTATTCTAGGAGTACTCTTGCGTTGATTCAAGGTAATTCACATTCTATGCGAACCGTTGTTGAAGAATAAATAATAATTATGTGATAATGTCGATTTTCTCATACTTTGAGTAAACAAATAAAAATTCGAAATATCTATGACCAAGGTGCTCTTTGAAATTTAGCGCTCTTTAATTAACAACGAACAAATCGGAAATCGGGGCAAAATTAAAGTCTGTAGACTTTCTTGAACGAAAAATATCCCTTTGGTCCCACTATGTTTAGCACAGTGGAACGCATCTATGCGTTTGCATTTGCGTTCGAGTATAAACCAAACCTCGCCCCAGTACGAAGGCGTACGGTCAAAACTGTGAAACGCGTCAGGTTAGACTTTTTGTCAGCGTTTCGGCGACGCGCTTGTCCAGTGTGAACCAAACCATTGCTTAACACAGTTTCTATCCTGACGCAAACGCGAACGCCCGCTCGCATTCAGTTTTGCGTTCGAGTATGCATGGGCCTTTAAAGCCATACCCGCGTGTCAAAAATATGCCAAGGCACTTGCGAGATGGATGCAGAAACCTGTCATCCTTGGGTCGCTTCGTGTCCTCAAAACACACGAGGGTTTCGCCAGCCTGTCGTTGTGATGTCATCGTGCCCTGTGACTACCCATCTCACTGTTGTGAGTCGTGGCCATCAGTGTGATTTACCGTGCTTCTACTGGGAGCCGGTGTCATTTTTAGTTCAGTGGAGCCCTGCGATGGTTGTGTAACACTTTTTTTAATATGTGTGTGTGTGTGTGCGTGTTTAAGATTATTCAATACATAAACATTTTACAATTAAAAAGTACCACGAAGTTAAAAAAAATTAATTATATTTTTTAAAATAATTTTCACAGAAAACTATATGAATTGATGATGAAGGATACAAGGTGTTTCAGAAAAGTTGCGTGAACCAGGCAAATAATGAATGAATGTAGTTTAAAACACTTTTTTTATTCAAGAAACTCATACTGCTTATTTAACTTTTTAATTTTTTTACTACATTTTTTACAACGGGAGGGAATAATTGTGGTGCAAACAAAATACTATGAAGCATTTATCATCACCTTTGGGAATGCAATCCCACCTTCTTAAACTACTTAAATTATTTAAAGTTATCAATTTGTACTTATCGGTATTTTCAACTTCGAAAGCTTGGAAATGCTCTTAAAATGAAGCATTAAAAAAGCACCTTGCAGCCTCGCAGCACTTGCAAAAAACTAACCTTTAATCACCTTTAACCATCAAATTAATTCGTCGAAATGTGCTTATTTCATACTGCGGATGCGCGATAGAAACATGACTGTTTCACGTAGTTACTCCAAACTTGCGTGTTCTGGTTACAGTAACCAGAATTTTTCTTAAACCCTGCTATCTCGAAGCCACGACAATTTTCAAGTTCCTGTAACCAGACATCTTTAACAGATTCAACCTGAAATTGTGGTCAAAGTCATTTTTATCTGCGACGTGTGGTTGCTGTAACCAGAAATAGGAAATCGTACTTAACCTGTTTACTGCAACCAGTTTTCAGGTTATTGTTACGGGATCGTTTGTCACCCAGCCTGTGATTTTTAGTACTGGTGACCACATTAAATTACCCAGATTTTTCATGTTAATGTAACCACGGCCTATTTCTCTCTGTGTATAAGCCGAAATTTGATAATTGTGGAATAAACTCAGCAACGCTATTTCATTATTTTTGGGAAAAAATTTGTGCTAGGGTGTACTAAATATGCACAATATTAAGCTTAAAATACGAATTTAACAGCATATTTCATCACAAGGAGTGTTAGACATGTCTTTACGGGGAGATTAATGTTTGCAGGACGAGTTGTAAAACCATGGCCAAAGACCTTGGGGTTTTATGTCGTCCTTGCGAACATTGAGCTCCACGTGAGGACCTGTCTAATTCTCCGAGTGATGTACGAAATTTTATTCGACATTAGTGTTTTAGAAGACTGTAAGTCTGCCTGAAAAGTAAGTCTTGATGTTTATAATGCCTTTGGTCGTGGAAGCATACGATTGACGTGGCAGTTAGCTGCTTGGCTGTGATTGGTAAGGCGCGAAATTTAAAAATGTTTTGGTCCGAGCTTTTTAGAAGGCGTTACAGACTATGAGTCTGTAACACGGTGATTGACTCATAACACGGTGATTGCGAATAAACAAATGTTTTCAAACGAAAAATGATGATTTTTAGAATTTCAAAAATGATGATTTTTAGAATTTCAAAAAAGGAAAAGTGTGCTGAGTTATGTTACGTTATAACTCTAATTATTTGAATTTGGATTGATTTTTTATCTAAAATTATCAAAATCACTCATGAGAATCACAAGATCATAAATACGATCAAAGGGAACACCTGAGATCGAATTCACAGCTACTTTCAAATGTTGTTTTTTTTTTCGAAATGCTGACGCAAAAAAAGGTTTTTTGGGAATTTTCGATTAAATTATGTTTTTTTTATATGCAGAACTGTTTTAATAAGACAATAATTCGATAAATTAATTACATTCAAGCTTTGTACATATATTAAGACACATCTCAGGATTGAAAACATCATTTTTCTTTCAGAACATACATTTTCAAAATTCATCTTCATTGTTAATAGTACAATTTCTCTTATAAAATCTTTTTATTTGATACCAAAATTAATTGGACTGGTCTCGGGACTGGTTAAGGGTATAGTGATGTTGTTTGCAAAAACAATTTTGCCTCGGCGGACTTTTCTCTGGTCTGCCTGTTATTTCTTGAAAAAAAAAAAAGATTTGTTTGTTACTTTGTTTACAGTATTTCACTGAATTATGAATTGTTTGCGAAACTGAAAAAATAGTACTTTAGTTCCAAATTACGGTACATTCTTTCTTCCTAATTCGATAATGGAGACCATCTGAAGAAGATCAGCCCCGCATTTCGATTGCCATGGACCGGAAACCAAACAGATGAGATAATGCCTACCAGAGTTAAACCCGGAACCAAAACTAAAGCTGGAGTAAAGCACGAAAGAGTTGTTGAGCTTGGGGGTAGGTGAGGGCTGAAATCAGCGAGAAAGTGAGTGAAAACCAGGGATCTCAGAGATGTTAGGTATATATTGAGAGCCAGATTTACGAGTTCGCATCAACCTACTTTCGCAGTTTATTTAGGCTTGCGTTGGTGTGTACGATTTTCGGATGTAAGGAATGGTAGTCGCCCTTTGAACCTTCTTCCTGATGTCCCTTCTTCCTCTATACACATATTTCTCTTTTTCTCTCTTTTTCTTGATTCACTTTCTCTTGTAACATTGGTGATTCGCTCTGGGCGCGCCTATCGCAATGCCGTGGCTATTACAATAGAAAAACGACTCCGTTTACAGTCCACGGGTTGTTTATTACCTCATTTCGGAGCCGACTTCGTGTAAGGTAAATTATACGCACGTACCTCTCTGGCTCGTCTTAGCTTTGGCAGTTATTGACATTGTGTTGTCCCAACTCTCACCGGGAGAGAAGAGCTAGCTCTCTTCCTTCCTTGCCATAAAGATCGATATTTATGACTGTGCGAGACATCAGACACACAGTTTACTGTCGTATACAATGGAAAGGGAACGAACTGCTTATAATGTCGCAAATAAAAACAGTCGCGATGAAATCATTTTCTTTGTACACTGCTTCCTTTGTCAAGGTTTTGTCTTTGTCATCAGGAGAATCAGAAATTAACGCTCATCACGTGCAGCGCTCAATTAAATGGAACCTACTTACCTTTTGAGTATTAAGTAAGGCTTGATTATTTTGGGGGAAAGTTTGAGACTTCCTTTTTTTGAAGTGGCATGTACATATTTATTTCAACAATATTATAAGTTTGGTGGTAAAGTTTGTGTTTGAACAGAATTTTAAAGTTTTTTTTTTTTCAAGGGGCCTTGATTTTAATTAGCCATCAGATTGGAGATTAGATTAGGCTTTAGGCATTATAGAGCAACTAGAAACAAATGTTGAGCAAGTAATTCTAATAAAGTATATTAAGCGACACTGTCAATGCATATAGTAGATGTTGTTTATGTGACATGGCACGGTGGGCTTCAATTGAGTCCAACCCAAAACAAGCTCACACCTCTCGTTTTTCTCCTGAAATCATTTCAGTGATACCTCACGATTATTTTAAAATCAAAAAGGAGAAAATTTCTAGAAGGATTGTTGAATAAACGTATTATTATTTTTATTCTCAGGTTATTCAGGTGAAACGCCCAGTCTTCGCCAACGTAAGCGATTGTCCTACCTTAAGAAATCTTTCAAAATTGTAGAAATCATTAGGATTAAATACCTAAAATAATTTTTTTAGAAACTTTCATACCTCAAGATTAATATGTAACTGCTATCTTAGCTAAAATCTTAGTTACTTTTTAAAAATAAAATCCTGTGTAGAAAATTATCGGGGAACTATTCGGGGCCACGATAGACCGCCCTAATTGCTAATGTGGCGCTGTCAAGACGGTCTACTGTGGCGCTGAGTAGAAGTGAAACATTTATTTTAGATGGTTGACGTTAAACATTATTTCAAAGACTGTTTAGAGTTTAGATTAGGGTAAGCGTGACACTACCCGATTCGGGTAGTGTTTCTAGGTGGATAGTTTCTCGTAGTAAATAACTACAAGTGTGGGCTCACCACACCCACGACGTTTAGATGATCAGAAAAAAATTCTTTGTTTTGAATTACATTTTTCATTTTTTATACTTTTAAATTTGGAAATGTGCTTTAAAAGTTTAAAGATTTTTTGGGCTTGATAGGCTAGGCTCTCGGCTAGCCTGCACCCGCCTAGGATCCAAACATACTAAATAGATGACGAAGAAAAAATTAATTCTTTCTAGAGTTCATTTTGCATTTTTGATACACATTTGTAAACACCCTGGGTCTTCTTGGAAATGCAGAAAAAAGTATTTGAATGAGACAGGCTAGCCAGCACCCGATTACGGCCCGAAAAGACCGTCTAGTCTTCCCCGATAATTTTCTACACGGGATATGATAAATAATAGTCCCAAAACTCCTGGTAGTCAGCCCAGTCTTCGCTGGTTAAGGTAGTTTCCGAGTCCCACACTCGTACAAATATTGGAGTCCCGTGGGGCGCCTGTCGTTGTATGCTGTATTGAAAAAATTGCATGGTCCCGCATACTCAATATTTTATTGCGCTTCTGGCTTAGAATTCGTGGTGTGTGTGTATACGTATAGTCACCAATCCTTTGTCAGCGGCAGATTCGTAGATCGTGAAACGTCGAAATTTAAAACTAACCATCGCTGACCAACTGTGTGTAAACGTGTGTATGAGTGTATCAAGATCCTGCACCAAGCAAGCAGGAGAGAGGGAACAGTGTTGCCGGATCGCGAATCTTTGACGTTCATGCGTTTGAAAGTAATTAAAATTTCAATGTTTTTCATTCGATTATTTAGAAAAGTACGTGGTGAAGGTATTTTATTATTTTTCTGACATATTTGTATTTTCAAGCAGCACAAGTAGACATATTCTTTTAATTTCTGTACCAGAGCATTTTATTACTACAAATTAAAATATGGAGAGTGCTTGTGCATTGCCCATACATTCTGTGTTGAAGCAGTCATCTTCAACATTAATTATCTTGACATCAGTGTGGTAGAAAAATTTGAAATTAATTTAGCATATAAAAAACTTTCTACTTGAAATAGTAGCTCAAATTTAAACAATTCTACCAGAGATCGATTTTTTCGGAAACCACATTAATGAATGTCAATTTTAAAGGTTACAAATTGTAGGTTATTAATGAACAATTATTTTTTCAAATGTATTCTTAAAATTTTGTTTACATATGTGCTTATTCAATCTATGTTGTGAGTGTTGTGAAAAACTGTTTTCAAAAATCCTGGTTTTCGTTTTCCTTATTTCCGTTTCCTAACCGTAATAACTTCATACTTATGATTGGTTACTCTCGCTGGCGATCAGTGATCACTGGGTCGATTTCGAAGTTGTCAATACCGAGTAATCGCAATGACAATGAAAAATTGAAATAAATGGTAAAATTCCATTTTAATGATTGTTTCATAATTAAATATTAACCTTGCGTATGGGAAAAGAATCTTTTGGAATCTTTTAAAATTTTAGCAAAATATTCTAAATGCTTGTGAAATGTTAAGAAATATTTTTAAAAGTTTATGAATTCTTTCAAATGTTTGTGAAGCCTTTCTGAAATCTGTTCTATTGATTTGAAAAAATGAAAGTATTTGAAATGTTTGTGCAATCTTCCAAATGATTTGAAATCTTTGTGAATTTCTTGAAATCTTCTAAAGTGTGTAAAAATCTATGTGAGATCTTGAAATTTCTGTGAAATCTTTTACAATTTTAGCAAAATATTCCAAATGTTTGTGAAATGTTAAGAAATATTTTTAAAACTTTACGAATTCTTTCAAATATTCATGAAATCTTTCTGAAATCTGTTCTATTGATTTTAAAAAAAGGAAATATTTGAAATGTTTGTACCATCTTTTGATTGATTCGAAATCTTTGTGAATTTCTTGAAATCGAGGGGCTATTCACTCGGAAATCAGACAGTACGATTTCAGAACCTATCCTACGATCTCAACGATTTCCTATGATTTCCTCGCTAAATAAAATTAATACTGAGTTCACGCTAGGTTTGATGAATTCAACTTATACCCGTAGTGAGTTCACGTTACGTCAGCGGAGTCCACCTCATCTCTAGTTGAGTTCACTTCTCGCCTGCTGAATTCAGAGGAGTTCAGTGATCATCCGCTGAATTCATTACTCGGCGGCTGAATTCAGTTCTCATCCACTGAATTCACTTTTGTCCTATAAGTTTATGATTCAATTCATTCAATGTTGAGGACATTTAATTCAATGTATAAGACGTTATTATTAATAATAATTCAAATTTGATGCAAGAATACAAAAGACTCCTGGGTTCGGAAAAAATCGATTGACCTATAATATTAATACATTTTATTAAAGAGTAGGGAAGTTATTGTAATTTATATATTTTGAAAATCGGTTTTTTATAGTAAAACTTTTTTCATTGACATCATTTAAAGTTGATGCAGGAAAGGAGAAGTTGTGTTGATTCGAGTCGAATCGATTGACTTATAATATTAATAAATTTTATTTAAGGAAGCTATGGTAATGTGTAATATTTGAAAACACGGTTTGTTATAGTAGAACTTTTTTCTCTAACATAATTCAAAATTGATGTCAAGACGAAAAAGATTCCTTGATTCGAGGAAAATCGATTGATCTATAATATTAGTACACTTTATTGAAGATTAAGGAAGTTATGCTCATTTATAATATTTGAGTCATCTGTTTTGAACAGAAAACATGTTTTCATCGACATAATTTAATGTTGACGTATGAATATAAAATACTTTTTGATCATAAATTTTCAAATAGAGTAATTCTGACAATTTTTGTAAAAAAATCATGAAGCTGGGAAAGGGATAGGGTGTGACAGAACTTTTCCTTCCCCTTTTCCATCCCGAAAAATTATAATTTCGAATACAAAATTTGTTTGTCTGATTTGGCTTTGTGTTAAAAATTTTGTTTTATATTATTTTGTAGTTATGCATTTTTTTTTTAATTTTAATTTTTAAATTGATCAAAATGAAGACTTTGGTTTGTCTATTATTGAAAAAATAACTATGTGCTTCCTCTATGAGGAAGCAAATACAATTGCTCGTGAAATGAGCACCATATAATTATAAATGCAAACAAAGTGGAAACACTCGAGATCGAATATATAATATTATATTTTGATAGTTATACATATTTAGCAATATTTAAGCAGATCAAATGATTTTCACATTTAAACAAAACATTGATATAGCAAGTTATATAGCAATATAAGTATTATCTGATTGTTTTTTGTAGAATTTGGTGAGGGTTCGCAATTTTGAGTTCCTAATAACCTTCAATAATACCTTGATTATTCTTTGTTATGTTTATCACGAAAATTTTCAAAATTCAATTTCTTTATATTGATATACTTCCTTTATAATAAGAAGTAAACCACGCGTGTACAGTAAAAATATCAACTTATTTTACTTTTTATAAGTATCAATATTTGTTCTGACGAGATCAAAGTTTTCTAAAATGAATAAGATTTAAAACAAATTGTTAAAGAAATTTATTTATTTTTCAATTTCTCTAATAGACAGCCCACTAATAAATTTAAAAATCAATAATTGGCTTTATAATGTTTTTTAACCCTTATTCATTTTGGAAACTTTTTTTCTCCTCAAAAAAATAATTATAATCTATAACCAATTTAGAAACTTTATATTTGTACTATAGAAATGACAAACATCTTTTTTTCTAAATTCTCAAATAAATTATTTCCGAAATTATGCAGAAGTCTGTTAGTTTTGTAAACTTGTTTCAGAGTCTTGTTATTAACAGTAAAAGAAATATATGGACGAAACTGGTAACAAGCAATTTTAGAAAAATTCGTAAAAACATCAAAATGAACGTTGAAGGCGGTTTTAGAAGTGCTTGAGGCCCTAAAATTTAAATTCCACAATAAATTGTAAATGAAAATATTGATTTTTAATTAATTTGATCAAATCCAAGCCAAATAAATTTGAATACACAACCCACCCTTCAACCGCCTTCAACGGGCTTTCACGGTAAACAACGAGACCAATACGCACTCTCTCGGCGCATGCAAACGCTATACGTAGTGTCCGTGCTATAGTTTTGACACAGTCACGTCTTCCAGCAGTACGTAGAGTTCAACTGATTGAATTCAGTTATGACAAAATGATTTCATATAATTTCTCAGTGATCTCCAAGCTTAAATAATATTAGAGGATTGTGTTCATATTAAAAATGGAGTAGTCGCTGACTTCATCGAGTTCATACTGATTTCGAAGATTTTAATAAAGTTAAAAGAGCATTAGTACCCTTGATTTCCCAGTGAATAGCCCCTCGCTTGAAATCTTTTAAAGTATGTACGAATCTATGTGAGATCTGGAAATTTCTGTGAAATTTTATGAAATCTTTTAAAATTTTAGTAAAATATTCGGAATATTTGCGAAATGTTAAGAAATATTTTTAAAACTTTATGAATTCTTTTATAAATTCAATTCGTAATTTTTAGAGCTTTCAAATATTTTTCATTGTCAGAACTCCATACAAAAAAATTAATTTTACCCATATGAACTCAAATAAAACACTTGACAATTTTAAAAATTGGGCATATAATGCAGATTAAGAAACAAAAGTAACATTCGCGATTTTTCCAAAAATCTGCGATTAACAAATTTTTTATATTTTTTTCCGACGAAGTCCAACCGTAAGATATGAGTCCCTCATAACCGTACGTTATGAGGGACCCGAAAGGAAAATTTGCAGTGCTAATGCATTTCTGAATTATACAAATTTTTATATACATGAATATTCAAATATACATACCTGAATAAACAAATATAGATACATGAATGTCGTAGGGGTGAATTATAAAATCGACTGTGTGATGATCATATGAGTTTCTGAGCATTATTACTGATTGATTTAATACTTTTTACACATTCTAATTTCATACAATTTAAAAAAATATGTAGTAGTCAGAGCGATTTAAGGAGGTGCGCACTTTCGATTTTGTAAATGCCCCAACAAATATATTTTATTTACCAACCGTAGAAATTAGGTGCCACAAAATTTTAAAATTCTACTTTAAATTATGAAAAATTAACTGAGTGTTAAATTCTTCAAACTCCAAATGACTTGAAAATATACCAATCTTTTTACCTTTCTGTTTCATATATTCTATTCTTATAATTCGCAAAATAAATGTTTAATAAGAACAAAATGACATACTGATAGAGTAAAGTTAAATCTTTGAAACAATCGAAACATAGACGTGTAGATATCAAATTAATCAGTAATCAACAAAAAAGTATAATATGTAATAATATTTCTACTTTACCTGTTCATTAAAGAACGCTAATTAGCATTAGCGCGTCAGAGTGGCAAACGAACGCTCCCGCGAGCTGTCCACACTGCTAGCGCACATCTGTCGCATTTCTCGGAAAAACCGAGGCGAGAACGAGTAAGTACGAGACGGTACGAGGAAGAATTTGACGAGACAAACCGAGTAATGCTCCGGGGAAACCGAGACGGAACCGAGTAATGAACGAGACGAAAGCGAGCCAGGCTCGGTATTTCTCGTCTCGGACGGAACCACCAATGTCTGCTCTGCTAGCGTACATCTGTCGCATTTCTCGGAAAAACCGAGGCGAGAACGCGTAAGGACGAGACGGAACGAGGAAGAAGTTGACGAGGCAAACCGAGTAATGCTCCCGGGGAAACGAGACGGAACCGAGTAATGAACGAGGCGAAAGCAAGCCAGGCTCGGTATTTTTCGTCTCGGACGGCAACACTACGCATGGCATGAGAATTTCAAGATTGTTCTGCTTTAGTCATGAGATTCCTGAAATTCTAATTTTTTTCTAATATACGCGTGAAGCTAAAAGATTGAAATATACGTTACTAAAAACATGAAAGTTGAAACTTACTTAATGTTTCTATTTTTTATACGTTTTTTAAGCTTTATTCCTTGTTATTCAAAAAATCTGTCAGTTGGCTGAAAGAATGACTGCTGAAAAAATGACTGGGATCTCGGCGATAACTGGGCGTTTCACCTTATGTATATTTTCGTAAATCCAAGTCAAAAAGGTTCTTTTGCGGCTTAAACTCTGTAATTTGACATCGAAAAAAAAGTATCTCAACGTTACACATTTTGGATGTCCTGGTTCAGTTAAATTTTTGTAAAAAGTGTGAAATTTATGAATCTTTTTTCAAATATTTCTGTACTTCAGAGTATGCCACTTCAAATGTATCTGAAACGAAAACAATTAAATGCATTAAACCCCTCATAAAATAAAAAAATAAAAATTTTAATTTTTTTTTATCTCATATAGTTCAAGCCCTTTAGGTCATTTAGGAGATAAAACCTTCAGCATTTGTGTATTTTTCTGAAAAATTTGACGGGGAAAAATTTAGTTTCAATTTTTGTGAATTTGCATATTTCTCGTGCACTGTGAACAAAAAAAAATACAGAATATGAGGTAAAGAATTTGAAATTTTGATATATTGTGTTTCTTCTGCGCTGCTCGTCAACAGTTTTCCTTACTATAATAAAATTACATCAAAAATTAAAAAAATTAAACAAGCAGATAAATTACGAAGGAACAGTGTTTTATTATATGATTTAGATTTAAAATAAATTTTTAAATTCTATGCAAAATAAAACCTTTGATTGTGGCGGATATACAACATTTTAAATTAAACACACAGAAAAATATTAACAACATACAATTTTTTGGAAGTGAAGGCTATTGTACTCGCGAAGGACGGTTTGCGTCCTTACCTATGGATATGTTTCAGGAATTACTCTAATATGCAGCCATTTTGCCCACCATATCTCACTATGATTTTCCAATGTATTTTGGCCCACTGAAAACGAAAATCACAGTCAAATTTTTTTTATTGGAGCATTTTCGTGATATCCATGTTCATTTTTTTTAATTTTCAGAGTCCCAACGATTTTGAGTATATCTCGAGTTCTAATTAACCGATTTCCCTAAACGAGCACTCAAATTGAAGGCAACTGAATCCGCTACAACTTTCTATGCTAAAGTTTTTAGATCGGCCCAGTAGTTCAGGTGCTAGCAATTTTAATAAGTGGGATAAAATACGTCAAAAAATCATATCAAGATGTGGTGGGCAGAAAAAAATTTTATTTTGTAAACTGGTGTTATTGAAGCTTTTCAGGTATGAAGGTGATCTGATTGACTCTTATTATTAGAAAAACAACTGTTAACGGAAAGTGCTGTAGAAACACATTATTAAAAAAAAAATTTTATGAACTTTCATAAAAGTGGGTATTTTTTAACACGCTATAACTTCGGACGTGTACGAGACATAACATTTTTTTAGAGTTGCTTGAAATTAAGTCTTCTTTACCTCATATTCTTACTACTTTTGTATACAATGCACTAGAAATATGCTATTTCACAAAATCTAAAACTAAATTTTTCTTTCAAAATTTTTCAGAAAAATGCAACTTCCGAAGGGTGTATCTCGTAAACTATATGAGATCACAATTTTTTTTTTAGTTTTACCGGGAATTTAATACACTTTAATTTTGTTTATGTTTAATTTAAAGTAGCATGCTCTGAAGTTAAGTAACAAATTCTGTTAAAGTTCTGTTTAACAAATTAACAAGTTGAGAAATAATTTTAGAAACTGAAGGAAAAAACTGTTATTTTTCACACTTTTTCCATAATTTTAATGAATCCCGGATGACCAAAGATGTTTAACTTTCACTTTTTTTTTTAGTTGAACTCAATCCAAGTATCACTGTGGGTGAGTCATTGCAAACACACTCTACTATACTTTTTGTAGAGTAAATGTACATTCCCGGATTGGTAATCTTAAATTGCAACACATTATGTTTATTTTCGTATCTGGAATTTTCACGTTTAGCTTGCTTTTTCGGAAAAAAGTTTCACCTATTTCGCTGAATAGAAGTTAAGCCAAGTTAAGTTGAGCTTTAAAGTTATGACATTTTCAGCTCAATGTGAAAACTCAAATTAACTATCAAAATTCATTAGCTCAAGTCGAAGTAATTCCCTCGCGTCGAATCTCTATTGTTACTTTAACCAAAAAATTATTTGTGTTAGTTTGTCATCAGTCATTCATTAATGATTAACTGAATAACTTTAAAAATATATTGGATGGGATTAGGTGCATCATCTTCCAAGGCATTTTACACTCCTATACAAATGTCTAAATTAAGATTCCAATTACTAATACATTAATCTATTTGCATCTACTTCTTAATTTATATTGCATTAAGCCGATAGCTCAACATTTAAAAATTCGCGGGAATTACCCAAATGAAACTAAACCGCGAATAGGGGAAGAATGATTTTCTCGAAAGAAATATCACGTTGTAAATGAATTGAATTCAGGGTGCCCGTAAGTCAGGGAGAACCTGGAAATCACGGAAAATTCAGGGCTTTTTATTGGTCAGGCAAAGTCTGGGAAGAGTAAGGGATTTAAAAAAAATCTTCCAAAAGTCAAGGAATTTCTATAGGAGACACTTTAGATAACTCTCAATGATAATAAATTTGAAATTTTTTAATTTAAATTTGAATCTATATTATTTATAATATGTTTGGTCGTGAAAGCATACGACTGACGTGCAGGCATTTGCTTGGCTGTGATTGGTCATCTTGTATGGCGCGAAATTTAAAAATGGTTCGGTCCGAGCTAAAAATTAGATTACTCATATAATCTTTTTTGTCACTGTAACATGAAAAATTGGTCAGGGAAAAGTTAGGGAATTTTGAACATGAAGTGTGCAACCACCGTGATATAATATTGTTGTTAGTAATTTATATGCCTTATATTCCAGTTTATTTTTTTCCAGTTGCCTTCCTCTGACGATTATATTTTTAGTTAACAAATTTATTATTTGGTTGCAAATTCATCCTTTTTGGTTGAAAATTCAACTATTTTGTTGGAAATTCATATATTGGTATTGAAAATTCAACTGAACCCAGTTGGAAAAGTTATATATATTTTATGTATAGTGGACAAAATGATGTGTATTTTTAATTTCTTTTATACATTTTTCTGTATAAAACAAATGAAAAAAAGAATATTTTTTTAACTATATATAAATTATATATAACTTTTCCATCTTGGAAATCTTTTTTTGTTGAAAATTCGTCTTTGCGGTTTCAAAATTCATCTCTTTTAGCAGAAATGTCATCTTTCTGCTTAAAAATGCAACTGTTTCGTTGGAAATGAATATTCTATGGTTGAGGACCCTAACTTAAAACTTTGTTAATTTTTAATGCTTATTAATATATTATTATTATTAAATATTTTAATAGTAAATCATTTTTTAAAATGGTAAAATAAAGGTATAAAAGATATTCTATGGTTCTCAACCATTTTTTTCACATTCGTCTTCTTTCGTTTAATTCAACTGCCTTTTATTTAAAATTAAAGTCCTTTTTCGTTGAAATATCTACTATTACATTATTTGTTAATAACTTAGCATTTTGGTTGAAAATTCAACTGGTTTGTAGAAAATTCGTTTTGTTGAAAATTCAATTGTTTTTGGTTGAAGTTCAATCTTTTATCGATTGGGCGTAGCCCGTTAAGCAGTTCATAAATGCCCTTGGCTGGAACCAGATTTTCAATGAGCCCTTTTCTAGGACTTGGAATCATAACTTTTTTTCCGGATTTTTAAACCCCCATCATCACCCCCATAGTCATTGTGACTAAAAATGTGTTTTATGGTTTTTATTTGTTTGTGACACATTTGTGTAATAGAATAATCTGAAAAAATTAGTAAAAAGCAAATAATTAGAATATACATTAAAAAATTGTTTTCCAGTGTTTTGGCGGAAAATTCAAATTTTTTAGAGGAATTCAAATTTTCGAAAAAAAAATTTTGTCAACAGTTTTTTTAGTACTGTTCCAAATTTTTCATAAATGAAAGGTCATCTCATGTGCTAACTTTCAGAATTTTCTCACAGTTTTAGTAAATGTGGACGGTAGTTTTTTTAAATAAAAACTTTCACAGATGGCAGATCGCTTACTAAGAAGAAGTATTGGTAAGTATTCGATCCAGTACTTTTTTCCCGAAAAAGTATTGGATTTCCATTACTTATTCGTGAAAACAGTCTTAGATCCGATACTTACCATTACTTCTTTTTCATAAGGGTATCATGGATTAATATTGAAATGCTGAATATTAATTATGCTTACATGCTGTATTTTTTAATGTTTCTGAATGTTCTAATTAGTATATTAATTACAGCTACCATTTTATGTTGTACGAACAGTTTGCTCAATATTTCTGCTGGTTGAACGATTTTCGACAATTATCGAGCATGGGATAGATAGTAAATCACAGCAGCAGCATGTGAGCAGCAACCGATCAAAAATCAACTAATGATTCCAAGAATATTTTGGCTCGAGAAGTTCAAGAAAAAAACGATGGAGTAGGCGAAAGATTTCTTTCAAACATATATGTTCATCGGATGTGGGAGATTTTTCGGGAATGACCGTCAACGATCTCGAAATATTGTTTACGGTTTCGTATCAACTCAGTCAAGCTGTATCGTATTTTGAAAGTGAAGTTCAGTCACGTCATATGAATCGTCAGCGTTCTAAGTGTTTTGATGAATACACGCTTGATTCCATTGTTTTCGAAGGTATTAAACGATGTTGTTGTGAGTGCGCAAATACTAATCGTATACGATCGGTTGCTGCTCACATGCTGCTGCTGTGATTTACTATCTATCCCATGCTCGATATTTGTCGACAATCGTTCAACCAGCAGAAATATTGAGCAAACTGTTCGTACAGCATAAAATGGTGCCTGTAATTAATGAGGATAGCGACGATGATTAATCCAAAACTTTTATAAAGGATTTCCGTTTCACACACTAATTAAAACATTCAGAAACATTAAAAACACAGCATTTGATCATAAGTAATATTCAGCATTTCAATATTAATCCATGATGCCCTTCCGAAAAAAGAAGTATTTGGTAAGTATCGGATCTAAGACTTTTTTCGCGAATAAGTATTGGAAATCCAATACTTTTGAGGGAAAAATGTGCTGGATCCAATACTTACCAATACTTCTTCTTAATAAGGGTATCTGCCATCTCTGAAAGTTAGTATTTAAAAAAACTACCGTTGACATTTACTAAAAATCTCAGAAAATTATGAAAGTTAGCACATGAGATGACCTTTCATTTATGAAAAATTTGGAGCAGTACTCAAAAAATTGTTGACAAAAAAAAATTCTTCGAAAATTTGAATTTCATGCCAAACCAGTAGACATTTTTTTTTAGGTCTATTCTAATTATTTGTTCTTTACTAATTTTTTTCAGATTTTTCCATTACATGAATGTGTCAGAAAAAAATAAAAACTATAAAACACATTTTTAGCCACCATGACTATGGGGGTGGTGTTGGGGCTTCAAAAATCCGGGGAAAAAGTTATGATTCCAAGTCCCAGAAAAGGGCTAATTGAAAATCTGATTCCAGCCAAGGGCATTTTTGACCTGCTTAACGCTACCTTCATCTATTTGGGTACAAAATACCATTATTTGGTTCATAAATCAACTGTTTTGTTGAAGATTTAGTGTTTTGTTGAACATTCGTCTATTTGGACAGAAAATTCTTCCTTTTACTTCAAAAATTAATTTTTTCATGGTAGAAAGGTCATCCTGTCTGGTTTAAATAAATAAATAAATTCTAAATTGTTGTATTCCTTTTATAAAAGAGATTTTATGTTAAAAATTATATAAGATTAAAATAGTTGTCTTTGAATAATATAATGTATAGGGAAAATGAATAACTGGTCAGGGAAACATCAGAGAAAAGTAAGGGAATTTTAGAAATGAATGTTTTTCGGTTATCCTGCACATTTTAAAAATCGTGCCGCAAAATTTAAACGAAATATACATTAGTTAGGTATTTTCACTTCATAGTCAGCTAACTTCACTTCGTTAACTGCTGAGGGGAAAACAATGGATCAAATGCATGGGATTCGCTCCATTTTTGCCCTATGTTGTTAATATCTTCGTAAAAATTAATTTTTTCTATATAAGTGCATTCAAAAAATTGTTTCTATTTTTTAAGAACTTTCTAATGAAATAATAAAATGTTAATGATTATTATTCATTACGAAGGTATTACAAAAATAAAGTTTTGTTCCATGCATTTGATCGACTGTTTTCCCCTCAGCACTCAACGAAGTGAAGTTAGCTGATGTTTGAAGTGAAAATAGCTAATTGTAAGATAAATATCACGCTAGAGGGCCTAGTCTGCAGAGCTAGAGGCTAGATTGCTATTAAAGTTGAAGTTGAAGTTGTCCACCTCTGCTTTATTATGTATAGATATATAGGGTAGGGTCGGGCGAGATGAGCATAGTTGTCTTTTTCACGTCAGTATTTAAATTCTGTTAATTTATTGCTTGAAAAATAATAGAAAAACGATTTCTATCTGCATATATTTTAATAGTTTTATTGCAGAAATTAATATTACCATTTTTCGACTTAACCGTGTGCATTGTCTCAGTAAAAGTTAAATTCTACAGTAAAAAAACTCTAAAATACTAGACTGGTCTGCTAAATGACGCTGTATCTTAAATATACTGAGGTTTTAAGCTGTTTTTTAAATATTTTTTCCGTATTTTTAAACCACAACAATGTTTTTTCATTTTTATAGCAAATTACAAGTTTTAAAACAAAGTTACTTAAGAAATATATCAGAAAAATAGTGCTCTCTTTCTGGTTGCCAGCAACTCATATTATTTTATAATACAGACCTATAACAGTGCAGCTGTCAAACATTTTCTGAGAATTTTTTCGACAAGATTAGTTTTTTATCCGTTTTTACAATAACTAACACACTGCACAATCTGATACAAAGAAATATTCCATCTCAACCTACTGACTGCTACACTAAGAGGTTAGGTTAATGCACAGGAAGAGGTGGTTCATTCCGCTCCAGAACAGTGGCTTATTCCGTTTCATATGACACTTGCAAGTAAAATAAAAATTTCACCTATTTCTGTTTTACAATTATATAAAAATCTGTTGAAAACTTGAGGTTTAATAAATAAGCTATCTGAACCCCCTATGCTCATCTCACCCCACCCTACCCTACTTCTCCAAATGATTGTAGTCTTGCGGTCCTTTCAGTTTCCGAAATGCACTGCGGCGCGGTGTCCATTGTATGTTAATCGGAGGACGAAATTTCGATGCCCTTCTTCGATTGCTTTTGGATGGTCTTAATGCGCACTTTGTTTCGTGTTCATAAATAATAGTGGATCAGTGAGTAGCGCACAATAAGGCAAAAGTCGTCGATGTACTCCGTGGTGTACTCCCACGAGTTAAATACGGTCGCGTTAGCTCTCCTCTGCAACGCAGCGGCCGCCTATTGAATCGCTTGACCCACTTTGATAAACTCGCATTGGAATAACTCAATAACACACGGAACCAGCAATAATTATTATTCAACGTTTCTTACCCGACTTACACTATTATCTATACAAGCAAATTTATTGTAGTCAACATTGTTAGATCGCCGTGTGGAGTTATACTACAATGTTATCTAGCTATGCTTGTATGAATGTCACAAGAAGTCTTGCTCTGAAACCAAATACAAATTAAATAACAAAATGAATAACCTAGATATTAAAAGTATAAGATAATACCGCATAATATACAGATAAAAAGCATGAGAAAAGTATCTACTATGCATGGGTAAATCGGCTACAGTCTCTTTTTAACACTATAGTTACTTTTTCCCACACTTCTTCGCGCCACTTTTGTCTCCCTTTATAAGGAAAGTAGGCCTTTTTCTACACTTTTTACAAAAAATATAATATGACACGTGTGCCAATCAAGTCCGTCAATGCTCATAGGTAGGTTGTACGGATCCGCATCTATTTTTCTATTGTTTTAAGATTGTGTGTGTGTGTGTGTGTTTGCACCTGCAAGTAACGGCACAAACATCGAACTAGACGGCATCACTTTATGTGTGTATTTACATGGACAGTAATTTCTTCTGCCATTTTTCTAGTGAACTCTCAGAATGGATCCGTATGACCTATCTATGAGCATTGACGGACCTTGGTACAAATAAGCGAATACTCGACGAAGAATGTGTGAAGTTGGCTGCACT
Organism: Andricus quercusramuli; assembly: GCA_932178445.1. Lineage (NCBI taxonomy): Eukaryota > Metazoa > Arthropoda > Insecta > Hymenoptera > Cynipidae > Andricus > Andricus quercusramuli. The sequence goes on from CAKNXH010001458.1 coordinate 48,710, forward strand.
TGTCGGAAACGGGTATCACATGTAACACGAGCCTTCTGAACATAGCGAACTTTATATTTTATACCCAGAAACCAAAGCATTGAATTAGTTGACTGTATACTGAAACGTATCTGATCTTTTTTCATAATCTCAAATTCAGTAAGCTATTAGACAACTTGTTTGAGCAATGGTACTATTTTTTCACTATTTTGAAAAAATGCCTCTAATGCTAGCTATTCCTTCAGTTTCACTTCAAAAATATTTTCGAACTTCTTCGCTGGTTGGCTAAAATAATATGTCTACAGTCTCAAGTACCGGAAATTAATATACCGAAAAAATTTCTCAGAAGCTAAGATATAGAAAAAGTAATTTGAAATATTTTTAATTCATCTATTCTTTATTTCATAAGCTTCGAATTTTACGACATTTGAAAATAATGCGAGTTGATGGGTGTAAAATTTCAGAAAGAAATATTTTAGACGTGGGTCAATTCTTTCATTGAAGAATAATTATGATATGGGCGTCCGCACAGAAAAAATGTGGGCTCATTTTTGTTGCAGCTCATTTGTTATGCCTGTTATGGTCTCGAAATGATATATCTTTTTCTCAAAATGAGAATACTTCATATGTGAAACTGTAACATGAACATAGTTGCATTCTCATTCTCCGGTGTCTCATTTTTGTTGCAACTCAAAACAACACCAAATCGGTGTAAGGTCGATGTACCACTAATCGGCACGGTCCCAGTATAGTCGTGAGTTTCGAGGTGTAAACGCCAGAAGTAAGTATTTTCCGCATAAAAATACAATGTTAAAATACTTTTAAGTAAGTTTGAACAGTGCTTGTTGCGGAAACCATATTAGTTTCTTTATACAAAGAGTGCACATGGTTTTAAAAAAATTAATTTGTATTGCTGGTGGCATTTAGTACCTTCTAGTTCAAGAAATGTCGGTCGCGATTATAGGGACGTTTCAAAAGCATATAGTTGCTCGAGTAATCGTGTCCGGTTACGAAAGACTAGTACGACTCTGACAAAATTTTATTTCCATATTTCGTTACAAATAATAATTTAATAAATTTCAACAAGGCTTGAAATGCAGTGTGAGAACTGACTTGTTACTGTCAGTAGTAATCGTAATACAAATTAGTGCTTAAAACTGAAAAAAGGTGATGTAAAATATTGGCATGAATATAGAGATTTCATTGTCATGGCGCTAGCTGGGCCCAAAATAGGAAAAAATTGGCCCCAAATTGGGGATTTAGACAAGACCAAACCACAAATGAAACGCCTAACCCGGCCAGAGCCTAACTTACCGACCGACTTGACCCCAACTTGGCTTTATTAATTTTTCTAGTCCCAGCCACATTAAAATTAAATTTTGTTTTCAGAAATAAAAAAAGGAGTAAAAAATTTATAAAGGAAAAATTGTTCATCACTTTTTTTACGTGAATGATTAAAAAATATTACGAGTGATTAGGAAAAGATTCTCTGAGCACTCACGAGCTTGCCCGACAAATCTGGGAACTAGAAATTAGGTTCGCCTGTACGTGGCCCGTACACGCGCTTGACCAAACACCCGGTGTGTATATGTGCACGTATGTGTGCTTCGAGCTCGTCGGATAAGTGGCTAGAATTTTTATAATACCTATTTTGTTTGGCCTCGATGACTGCGCGTGTTTACACACTCCTGGATTATGTTTAGAAACTTGGTGAGTCAGCAGTCTTTGAGGGTTCGAATCTTCTGAGTTGCGAATTTATAAATTAAATATGAATTAAATAGCACAAATAAAATTTTTCCTTTTTATATTTCAGTCTGAAATTTTCAGGAACTATTCGTAGCAAATTCGAACTGTTCGTAAAAAACTTTGAAATTTATTCATACATTTCTCATAGAAATAAGAATGTAATGTTTTATTTTTTGATCTCGTATCCGAGATCTAGCTACAAGTTCGTGCTTTTCCACGGATAAATTTTTTGCTTGTAAAAGAAACATTTCAAGTAGCTGAACATTTTAAGAAAAATCTTATTCCTGAACTGGATTATTCATCGCCCGCCTCATCTTTCGATTACCATCCCAATCTTTGGAACTGATGAAGACAGTTCCGAAATGAGGACAAAATGCTCGATGTCTCCGAACGCGACGAGTGTTTTTCACTTTCGGCATTTTTGATTATTTGAATCACACTTCAATAATTGATACAGATGAAATCACAAAAACACTCGCTAATATAACCTCAAACCAACCTACTTCTCATCTACTTGTGTTCAAGAGGTTAAAGATGGAGCCCGACTGAAAACAGATCCACAGCCAAGTTCATGGTGCTGCAATCAAGAGCTATGAAACAGAGTTAGTTTAAACTAGATTTAAGATATTAACCCTGTTGTAGCCATGAAATAATTTTCCAAGTGGGGCCAAACTCGTAATTGGGCAAACATTTGGCAATTTCTACACGGGCAATACAATCTTTTAGAAATTCAAAATACCTGGAACGAATGCAAAAGTATCAATGTAACTTCATGTTATTAAACTGCTTAGCAATACCAGCAGATTACTTCACTCATTGACAAAGACATACCTAAAATACAAAAAATTGTATTTTTATTTGAGACTGTTTCACGCTTGATGACATTATGGATATTGGATATTCCGCTACAAATAAATGTTCAAACTATTGTAATAGTGCAGCTATTCAGATTGCTGACGGAAAGAAACTGTATTTATGAATGATCAATTTCGCATATTTTCAGAATGTAAATTTTCGACATTCGTTATCAAGTAGATATGTTGGGTTCCATGATGCCTCCACATCAAACTGGTTCTCATAATTTGAACACAAAATTCGTTGAGACAGCACATTTTTCCCGTCTTGCAAAAAATTTCATTTAAATTTTCAAAAAATGTGCTTGATTCGAACGTGTAAAATGTCGTACTTATGGCAAAATCACAGTTTTTCATTGGTTCATTTGCCTTATACTTTAAGTCACTTAATATCACATATAATTGTGCAATTTTTAATAAGTGTAATACGCAGTGTTGATTGAAGGGTTCATGCCGGATCCATAAAATAAGAAAAAATGTTGAAAAAAATTTTGAAAACTGACGAAATTTAAATACATTTGAAGAAAAAAACTGGTATAGGCTTACTAGGATTTAACCCTCCGTTAGACGCAACCGGCCTGACAGCTGTTTTCGCTTATCTCTCGTACTACAGAGCGTACAGGGGTTTGACCTTAGTATTTGTTAATCAATATAAGCTCTTTCGAAAACCTTTAATCAGTTTTATGGAAGACCAGGTGAAATGTGACTATGATCCTTCAAACCTGCCAGGTTCCCTGCGCCCGAGCGGAACAAGTCGCCAACAAATAAGCAAAAAGAGAACCTTTCATAATTGAAATTTGAAAATTTACTCTCAGGGGTTTTTTGGGTTGCCGATAACGAATTTGATGTCAATTCCACAGAAAATGGCGGTTGCAATATGGTGGACACTTGTATGCACAACTTATCTGATTTCGATGACAATCGTCATACTGGACTCTCATGAGTCGATGATAATATATTTGTCGTAATTTTCACAAAAAAAAAAACATAATGACGGATGCAATATGGCTGGCAGTATTTTCGAAACCTTATCTCATTCCAACGAAAATCAGTTTACGAAGCTTCTTTGAGTTCCTAATAAAGTGTTATTTATTCTGAAGGGAAAATTCATAACAAGAGGTGCCATTACAACAAAAAAATCGCGAATTCGGCGAGTCTGCTTTCCAATAGTCGCCATATTGGATCTACCATTTTAATTTTTGCAGTCCTAACGTCAAAATCGTAATAAGCGATCCCAAACACCCCCGTACATCAAGTTTCAGACGAGTTGAAAAAAAATCGCTAATTCTGCGATTCTGCCATTAAATAGTCGCCATATTGGATCCACCATTTTGAATTTTGCAATTTCAACATCAGAATCGTAATCAGCGACCCCAAAAACCTTAAGAGAACTTTCTTTAACAATTATTTCTGATGCGCTTCTCGAATAAATACAGGTGACCTGTCAGGCCGATTGCGTCTAAACTAGGAAGTTTTTGGGTTGCGTCTAACAGAGGGTTAACGAATGTCCTTGGTTCGTTACAAGGATTACTAGGCTAAACTACCCGTGTGGAAAATTTGTCCTGGCGCTAGCTGGGCCAAAAATAGGAAAAACTTGGCCCCAAATTGGGGATTTAGACAGAACCAAACCACAAATGAAACGCCTAACCCGGCCAGAGCCTAATTACCTATTGATGTGGCCCCAACTTGGCTTTATTATTTTTTCTAGTCCCAGCCACATTAAAATTTAAAATTGTTTTTAGAAATAAAAAAATTAGTTCAACATTTACAAAGAAAAAATGGTTCATTTAAAAGAAACATTTCAAGTAGCTGAACATTTTAAGAAAAATCTTATTCCTGATCCGGATTATTCATCGCCCGCCTCATCTTTCGATTGCCATCCCAATCTTTGGAATTGGTGAAGACCGTTCCGAAATGAGGAAAAAATGCTCGATGTCTCCGAACGCGACGAGGGCTTTTCACTTTCGGCATTTTTGATTATTTGAATCACACTTTAATAATTGATACAGACGAAATCACAAAAATAATCGCCAATATAACCTCAAACCAACCTACTTGTCATCTACTTGTGTCCAAGAGGTTAAAGATGGAGCTCGACTGAAAACAGATGCACAGCCAAGTTCATGGCGCTGCAATCAAGAGCTATGAAACAGCTGAGCTGGTTTAAACTAGATTTTAGATATTAGGTATTTTCACTTTAACTATCAGCTAACTTCACTTCGTTGAGTGCTGAGGGGAAAACAATGGATCAAATACATGAGACAAAACTTAATTTTTGTAATATCTTGGTAATGAATAATATGTATTACCATTTTATTATTTCATTGAATAGTTCTTAAAAAATAAAAACTATTTTTTTAATACACTTATATAGAAAAAATTAGTTTTTACGAAGATATTAACAAAATAGCGCAAAAATGTAGCAAATCCCATGCATTTGATCCATTGTTTTTCCCTCAACAGTTAACGAAGTGAAGTTAGCTGACTATGAAGTGAAAATACCTAATTAACCCTGTTGTAGCCATGAAATAATTTTTCAAGTTGGGGCCCAACTTGTAATTGGGCAAAAATTTGGCAATTTTCACACGGGTAGTTAAACTAACCACAGATTAGTTTTAATTAAATTTACTAGTGAAAGTGGCAATTTCAACTGGTTTTTACGGTCATCTTAACTTTGAAAAACATTGTAATTTTAATCCATAAAATTTTTTTATTTGAATAAGAATATCCTTTTGAATTAACCTGATTTTAAAAGTCTGTTTGATCACAAATTTATTCAATTTAACTACTGTCAAATAGTAAACCATGTAAGGTTATTTCAACCATTTACCTGAATTACGTTTCTTCAGAAGTTTAACGTATAATAACGATAATTATAAGGTAATATTTATTTCTATTTCCACGAGGTAAACGAAAATTCTCAAAATATTTCAATCACTGTCCAATGATGGATTTCTTTTTCATGAACTAATAAACGTAACTGTGAGCATAATGTTACTTTTACTAGATTCTTCAAACTAGGCTGATGTTCAGTTTACTATGAGTCGATTATTGTTGCAACAGTAGACTAAGTTACTTTTACAAAATCAACTTCACCCGTTTTAAATAGCAAACCTTACCCTTAACTTGCAGTTATCTCTACTAGAAATGTAATAGAATAAACTAGGAAAATGTAAACCATGCAATATAGTTATTTTTTGAAACCTCATTTTTTGAATGTAGTGACCTCTTTTAAAGTTTGAATAATATTATATTAACTACATTATTGCGTATTTTAAAACTGCAAATTTATGCTATTTTAGTTGCCTCTTTTGTGCCACTGGGATTGTTCAGTTTTAACAAACAAACAAAAAATGAACATCTTTCTTAAGCTTGGCAAAGCCTTGTAGAATTTTGAAGGCTTAGAGCTTATATCTTGATATCGTTAGCTTTAAATTCTTCGGAATGATATGATTTACGTTTGTGGGCCTGGAGCTGGAAATAACAATTTTCAATTAAAGTGGCTTTCACATGATTTAAACTACTTCTAATTTTACAATTATTGTAAATCGTATATATTACACATAGGTACAGAAATGATAGAGATGATGATGGAATTTTTAAGTGGAACTTCAGTATCAATCGTAATTCCAATTTAAAATCATTCAGTTTGCATAGAGTCATATAAACACAGGAGGAAAATTGTTTATAAGAAATGTGTGACGAAGAGTGTTAGCGGGGTGATAGACGTCTGAAACGGTAAATTTTCGATACTGATAAAAAGCTATCGCGAAGAGCTTTACGTAGTGAAAATGGTTGGGGTAAAGTGGATGGATCTTTCTATGGGCTTATTAGTCAGTTTGTGTGCTTATGTGTGAACTGTGACGTACAATAGCACTGTGAAGCTTTCCACCTGGGCTGATTGATAGAGTGAGTGTCATTGATGAGAGTTATGGTATAGAATAGGCTTGTAATTTTAAAGATGACTATGACGATTTCAATGAGCTGTCAGATTTAGTTTAGAAATTACAGCTCTATATGTTATGACACTTGAACCCAAGAATGGGTGATGCTAAATTTTTACCCATACATGACATGATATGATATGATATATATAAATAAATAATTTTGATATATGAATTTTTTCATAATATGTACATCAATAACAGGGGAACGGTGATTTTCAGATCTTTTTTGGTTGAAAATAAAACTGCTCGGTTGAAGTGTCTGACTCCAGAAATCTTTCTTGGATGGAGATATAACTCTTTTGTCGAAAATTAATTTTTTTTTTGCTGAAAATTCAACTATTTTCTTAAGTAGACATCTATTTCGTGAAATAGTCATCTATTTTGTTGAAAACGCAATATTTTTTACTTCAAATGTTTGGAATGTAAAGCGTTTCTAATCGAATCATACATAAGGTGTTTTGTGCGAAATTGGTAATATTTTAGACCCCCCTCCCCTACAACGATACTTAAAATTATTGGTATCTGAATTTCAGAAAATGTATATTCCATTTCCGTACAACATATTACGAAAAATTTATAATTTACTAATTACTTATATTTTTAAAAATGTAATATATGTTCAATATTATTCAAATATACAAAACACAATCATTCTAAGGAAAATAATGTATTTTGTAACAAAATTCCCCTTAAGAAGATTCTTCGTTATTAACTTTCAACATTCATACAAGAAAAATTCACATAAGCGCGCGCTTCGAGCGCGCGCATGACGATCTAGTATATATATATTAGGATGGCTCGAAAAAAAAAACAAAAAATTGGAATTTCAATTTGAGACCAACGGGAAAAGGTGTATTTTCATATCACAATTTCCTGAAAAAATAAACTTTTTGAAATCGAATAATGTTAAGACCTGCCCCACGCGAAAAATGTACAAAAAAATAGGTTTTTCTCATTTTTCTGTGGAAGTATTGATTTTATTTAAAAATGTTATCAAAAAAGTGTTTAGATCGCGGCAATATTAAAGTAAATTCTGCAACCTCAAATCGGTAAATTTTTATTTACTGTCAGTTTATATGCTGGGATGCAACTTTCTGCTTGTTCCAATGATATAAAGAACAACCCAGTACTCACGACGAGGACGTGGTTGCATATTGAGTCCCACCGCAGCCCGTCCCAACCACCCACATTTCAGGGCTTAATGCTATATGCTACTCTTTAGCTCAGTTTCTTTTTGGGACATTTGTAATATGCTTTCGTTTTCATCTTCGGCATTCCCTGTCTTGATCGTAACCGTGCCCTTACGAATCCATCTCGATTTTTTTATCCAAAAACAGAAGCAGCAGCTTCTGTTACTGCTTTGACGCACCGTTCTACACTTTGAGTGTGGCATAGGGATGGGCGATTCTGCTCTCTAAATCTGAATTAGTGAAATTTCACTAATTCAATTAGAGAGAAGTCGGCCACTCACGATTAGTAGAAAACTACTAATTTGATTAGTGGAAATTGTCCACTTGTGAAATTAGTGAAATTCCACTAAGCAATTAGTAATCCCTGTCATTGCAGTGTGTACTAATTGAAGAGTGAAAAGTCACTAATTATACAGTAAAAATGCACTAATTGTTCAGTGAAAAAATTAATTTTTTCAAAATAAATATAAATTGAAAGGAGATTATAAAAAATGCTAGAATACAAAGAATATGCACTGTAATAAATTCATGTAAGTTTTATTGACAATAAAACAGAATATTTGAAACAAAAAAAAAACATAGATATTCATTGATGTTGTGTTTTTGGCCAGGTATGTATGTATACCATTAAGCCATTTCCCTTTCGGGGTAGGCGTGACACTACCCGATTCGGGTAGCGTTTCTAGGTGGATAGTTTCTTGTAATAAATAACTACAAGTGTGGGCTCACCACACCCACGACGAGCCAACAACACGCAGTAGTATTCCCGAATGGTCACCCATCCAAGTACTAACCGCGCCCAACACTGCTTAACTTCAATGATCTAACGAGAACTGGTTTTTTCAGTGTGGTATGGCCGTTGGCGATAATTAATGAATAAATTGATCTTGAGTTCCTTTTTATCTACTGGCCATAGTTAAATAGAACAATAATATGATAATTTCAGGGTGGCCGCTGGACCAGGAATCTCATGAGACCGGGAAAAACCGAGAAATAACAGTGCATTTATTTTTTGACCAGGAATTTTACAAATTTAAAAATAGTCTTTCCAACCTGTATTTCCACCCTTCTTAAATAATTAGATAAATTGTTATATTTTACAATTATGATATCATTCAGTTTAGAATGCGTAATTCGAAAATCTTCCACTTTAAAAATTTTCCATTTTAGATTTTAATTTTCAAGCGTACATTTTAATTTGAAGAATTTTTAAATGAACTTTTACATACTTAAGCAATTAGAAATTAGAAGCGTTTGAAATTGATGGTTTTGGATAAAAAAAACATTTTTGGTTGATCAACTGTGAATATAAATTAAATTAATGATTTTTAAAATTGAACTGTACTTTAAGGATTAAAACAATGTGAACCTCAAATAGCGTGGCATCAAGTGGCACGCAATGTCATATGAGGATATGACTTCAGATTGGTCAAAATCGTTGCAGTTCACTAATTCGTTAGTGATCGCGCTAAGTTACTCATGAATTAGTGAAGCGAAAGCTACTAAATAATAGTAAACCATGTTTACTAATTGAGATTAGTAAAACTTTTACTAATTTATTAGTAAAATATTTATTATTTCAAATGTAAAACATCAAAATATTACTATTTGGTTAGTGAACCATACATTTACTAATTCAACTAGTGAAATTTTCACTAATTCATATTTAGAGAGTGGATCGATTCTTCAAAGATCGATCTTTTTGACTAAAAAGATCGATCTTTTGAATCGATTCTTTGCGAGTCGATATTTTATTTGATCGATTCTTTACCCCCAGAATCGAAGAAGCGATCCTTTCATTTTTATTGATTCATCTGTCCGTCCTATAGTTTCGTGACCATGGCGTACATTTTTCATCTTTATTGCTCCTATAATTTTTTCTTTTGTGCCCCAGACTGCATCTCAATCTAAGCGCGAGCGCAACCTGCGCTCAAAATGTTTATTACACTGAGAAACCCTTGTTTGTATTTCTTGTTAAAAATCACACTAGATTTCACTATCTGAACTTTGTAATGAGAGGCAAAAAGCAAATTTTAATAATATTTACTAACCTCAACAGTAACTCGTAGCTACTTAAAGAATTATAAAATATATTGGAATAAAAGTTAAAACTATTCCATTTATTGTAAAAGACATTTGAAGTATTTATTAACCTCTGTAGTAAAACTGCAAGTCTGCACTATTTACTAATTTTGGTAGGAGAAAATAGTAAATTTGTTGGATTAATATCTGTAGAAGATAACAGTATTTACAAAGTACTGTAGTAAAATGATGCACAGGGACCGTGCGCACCGAATTACTAACTGGTTAGCAAAATATGCTACAGTGGGAATAGTAAAAAAAATAAATACGTGTTGCTACTTTCCCACAAGCCTACCTACACACATGTTCTACATTTAACGCATAATTCACATTTATTTAAATTAAGAATTGACAACATTAGAAATTACATATATGTATATATTCTTAAAAGATAGTATTATATCATAAAGCTGAAACAGAAAAATCGGGTTAGAAGAAAACGAAGGCTGGCGGGAATCGAACACGCGACTCCGGGACAGCAGTCGGGCGACGATCCATCTACCTATAAGACATTGTGGGACTCAGAATGAAAACTTCCATATGACCTAAATGATAGAAAGTTTATTGGTTCTAATTCATTTAATCCTTAATTGATTAATATTCATGATATTTTTATAATTTTAAACAACAAAATTTTTAATGTAATTAAAATAAGTAAATATTTTTTTTAAATTACGTTTTTTTGCGGATTTTGCATTGAAACATAAATTAGATGTCATTTTCGCAACCTAAAAATATGATCGGCGATCGACACACGTCGGATGCACTCGGCCGCGCTCGGTCCAAGGCTCGATACTTTCTGCTAAATCAGTTAGTAATATTTGGGACCAAATTTAATAATTGGTATTAACCTTTGTTACAAAAAGTAGGAAATGTCCATAATACACATCGTGTTCCTACAGACAATAGTAATTTCTTCTACATATTTAGTATATTATGTTATTTAAAATATTTATTACTTTTATTTTTTTTTGTACAATTTATTAATTTCTCTACTAATTTTTCCTACATCGGATTTTACTACAGAAAATAGTAAGGATTGCTATTACCAAATAGGAAATCTTCTTATAAAAATAGTATAACTTATTATTTATGTATTAAAATGTCGAAATTCAAGCATTTTGCCCCCATTTGCTATCCGTTTTAGTAATTTTTCTAACCTAAAGTTTCTCAGTGTACCAAAGTTTCGAAATGAAATAGACCACTTTTTCTATCCTTCATTGTTAGAAAGGGAGGTCCGAAACTTTGTATGGCATCAAATTTGCATTGGTTGCATGTTTACTTATATTACGACAATAAAACTACGAAAAATTTAAACATCACACTGTTGTTTTATCATAGCTCATATTTTTCATGTACCTGAAGTTCCGAACGTTCAGATGAACGATACATTTTTCTCCATTTCTATTTTACCCATAAATATTGTTACAACTGCAATTTAAAATATGCATTGTAATTACTTTTCAATAATAAATTATTTCCAACATAAATGAACAAACATTCAAGCATTTGTCCTGGTTTACAATTTTTTTTTTTTTTCTTAAAAAAGAATAAACAGTGTCTAATTGTCGATTTTTAATCATTTTATTTGAAATTGAATAAATGTAATGATTTATAGGTAAATATAAACTATTTGGGACATTTTTACATCGATCTTGAAAGATCGATTCTTTCAAGATCGATTCTTCTGATTCGATTTTTTTGCTCAATCGATCTCAATGAATTCGATTCTGGATCGATTCATGAATCGATCTTTTCGAGAGAATCGCCCATCCCTAGACTGTTGCATGTGAAGCGGAGAGCTTCATTGACAATGGGATGCCTTCTATCATTAACGAAAGATCTAAGATCATCATCAGAAATATGCGCAAGAAATGGTGGAGTTGTGAATGTGTTAAAGTTTTGTTTCTTCCAATTTACATGTCGTAATATTCTGTTGAGTTAAATTTTAATTTTGTTTTCTGAAAAGTTCGAAACGGAAGTAGACTGATCTTTTCTTTTCGGGGTCTTCCTCTATTTCTAGACACTTTTTTCTTGTCCTGCTGTTGGTTTGCTTCTTGAATTACAAGTTGTTTCTTTTTCTTATCTTCTCTTGCTTTCAGTATAATTTGCAATCCCTTTTCTCTCATGGATAGCGTATCATCACAAATCACAGCCAGTAAAATCGTTTCAGGGTGTGCGCAGAAACTATTTCTTTCAACGACTTCGTATACCAGCATCCTTGAGTGATCCGGAAGGTATTTTGAACGGACGATCATTCCCTAACCGTGGATTTTCTGTGGAAACGTACAGTCGTAGATCACGAATACCAGTTGTTAACCAACGTGCATGATTCAGTGTGCCATGAAATTGCTTCTGGATACTGTCCACATGATCTCGCAGCTCTCAATCCTGGCACACTGAATTACATATGTACGTTGGTTAACAACTGGTGATCGTCATCTACGACTGTACGTTTCCATAGAAAATCCATAAGAAAACATGGTATTATTGGTGACTTTCATTCATAGAGTTTACGCACCGTACTGGTTTCTAATCAAAAGTAAACCGACAAAACAATTTGCTGCAACACACGTTTGGGAAATGATCGTCCGCTCAAAATACCTTCCGGATCACTCAAGGATGCTACGAAGTACACGAAGTCATTGAAAGAAATATAGTTTGTGCGCACACCCTGGAACGATTTTACCGGCTATGATTTGTGATGATACGCTATCCGTGAGAGAAAAGATCAGCCAACTTCCATTTCGAACTTTTCAAAAACAAAAATTAAACTTGGGGGCAACAGAATATTGCGACATGGTAGATTGGAAGAAACAAAACTTCAACTCATTCACAGCTCCACCATTTCTTGCACATATTTCTGATGATGATCTTAGATCTACACTCAAAGTGTAGAACGGTGCGTCAAAGCAGTAACAGAAGCTGCCGCTTCTGTTTGTGGATAAAAAACTGGAGATGGGTTCATGAAGACACGGTTGCGATCAAGACAGGAAATGCCGAAGATGGAAACGAAAGCAAATCACAAATTTTCCAAAAAGAAACTGAGGTAAGGAGTAGCATATAGCATTAAGCCCTGAAATGTGGGTGGTTGGGACGGGCTGCGGTGGGACTCAATATGCAACCACGTCCTCGTCGTGAGTACTGGGTTGTTCTTTATATCATTGGAACAAGCAGAAAGTTGCATCCCAGCATATAAACTGACAGTAAATAAAAATTTACCGGTTTGAGGTTGCAGAATTTACTTTAATATTGCATTTTCCACTTTTTTAAATCGTTATTTCGATTTTTCTTGAAAACGACTGATCCTACGCAAAAATAAGTAAAGCAAAAAGATGTATTTCGCCGAGATCTAAACACTTTTTCGATAACATTTTAAAATAAAATCAATACTTCTACCGAAAAATGAGAAAAACCTATTTTTTTGTACATTTTTCGCGTGGGGCAGGTTTTAACATTATTCGATTTTAAAAAGTTTTTTTTTCAGGAAATTGTGATACATAATTAGGATTAATTCAACTACTTGAAAAAAATTGTTTTAAAAATATAGTTAAAAAAACCCTTTCTCTTGAACCCTAAGTATTTGTAATACATTTTTGCTACAAGAAAGTAGATTATTCCTGAAGAATTACCAGCACCTTAAATTACAGTTATGTTCAACATCCGTGCAGGGTTCTACAAACGACACATGCATAATATGTAGTAGTCAGTTACTAATGGACTTTGAACTGAACTTAAACCATGAAACGTGAACTTTTTAACGTATTTCATTTGCATACTGTGTCACATTAGTGCAATCAGTTTTCCTCGAAATCATTAGTTTTACGGAAAGTGTTTAGCAGGGATGCTTCTTCACCACTGTAAGCAATTTTGCACCTTGATCCATTTTCAGGTGGAACAGTCCCAGTACAGCTTGCGGATCTCTCCTAACTCGCCCACTTCATCCCGATTCATCACTCATGAACCACGACGTTTCTTCGTATGTGTATATATTTGTAGTTGCACAGTTGTACTATCTCTCGTTTTTTACATTTGGCTCCAATCCCCATCAGTTTTTCGTGCTGTTGCAGATAAGGGAAAGATACGTGCATCATTCTCATCGGGAGACTTGTGGTTTGACAGATCTAGAACATTAAGGTGCGAAGTGAATTGTTTTTGTTTGACGTGATAAATCTGAAAATTACTCTTGTCTAGAAAATATAAACGACTAAAAATGAATACCAGTACGATCGACAATTACCTGCAAACATATAATATCATAAATTAATTAGTTTCACATTTCGGATGAAAATTAACCCAATTTAACACAATGCGACGAACAATATATTAAAATGAAATTTTTTTACGACGAAATAACATTACATTACGTTAATAAAATAGTATTTGAGAAGGTTGGAAATAACTTAGATTCTTCTGCGTTAACTAATAACAAAATTAAAGCTCTAATTATAAAACCCGACTGATAAAAGGAAGGAAAATGGTATGAGGTCTTGTGAGGGGGCGTTGTTCTACATTTTTATGTTTTTGCGATTATAATAAGTGGGAGAGCATGCGACTCCAATGGAGTCTTTCTTCGTGTTTAATAAATACTCTAAATGGATACTGGGGCTCCGATAATACCGAAGTGGGTCGCGTAAACGAGCACATGCGTGTTTCGTGACGGATATGCGCTGTAAAAATGTATTTATAAGCCCCCCAAAAAAACATTAAACTCGAGCCAATTAGCGCGACCGATTAAATTGCAGTCGTATTCGGGAATCGGTGTTACTCTAAGAGAAGCTTTTTTTAAGGGGCGATGTGGTAAAAGATCTACGATACGAAATTTCTACAATAGATGGCTCCTGCTGTGGTATTTCCTTCGATTATTCGTTCAATTCAATACCACACGCGTGAGCTTTTTATTAAACTCGTCTCACATGTTTTAGTCTCAGTTTTTGATCATCTTAGAAATTGTCTTGAAATTGCATGGGTTTAACTTATATTCCTTAAATTATCAGTGCGTTAATTAAGTTATGTACAATTGGAGTCATGCTTATGTTTTAGAATAAATGTCTCTGTTTTAGATTTCAAAATAATCAGAAAAATGACAAAAATGGACGTATATGTCAAAATACAGTTGTTTGTGTCGCTAGTGCCAAAATGGATTATTCCATACGAGAAAAAAAATTTAATAAAATTTTTAGCGAATGACAGGGATTGAATCACCACTCCCTCAAAATCTTGCGGACCCGTATACTCTTTTTTCCACTATAATAGGAGTTAGGAAACACTTTTTAAAACAATCTTGTTAGCATCCTCCCCTCCTATTTATCCTCTCTTATGTCTCCCCTCCCTCTTCTATCTTCTCTCTCCTTCTCCTTCTTTCACCAACCCGCTGAGATAATTTCTGTATCCGCCATGAATAAATGTTGTTCATAGTACACCAAACTCTCGGTTTCAGTCCAGTGTCGGGGGTTGTCTTCAAATTGTTTTAGTCCCAAATCGGGGTGATCTATACGTAAACATCCGTTGGCGACACACGTTGCGACAAACGTCACAACCGCTCTCTTGCCTGAGACAGCAGTTCTAGGAAGGCGGAAACCGGGTGGACTGAAACCGAGAGTTTGGTGTAATTCTGGAATAATTGAAATACTTTGTGCCTAACTCTGCTGTTGCGCAAAGTTCGTTGTCTCTGAAGTACGCATGCGCATCTTTAGGAACAGTGTGCTAAATTGGAAAATAACTGTATTTCAAAGTGCGCAATGCGTATGCGTTAATATTAGGTTCTCGCACAGTCGGCTAGAATTAAACTCTACCTGGACTTTTGGAGGCACCGACAATTAGAGGAAAGGTTGTCTTAAAATAAAACAGTCGTCCTTTCTTGCTTGTTTTTGTTTTGAACTACTTAAATATTTTTGTACACAAAATTATTTGGCTGGAAGATTAGATGAAGTTTGTCGCAAACGAATAATGTTTGCTATAAAAAGATTTTTTTGTAGACAAATGAAAATCCGCTTAACCTTAAATTTAAGCGGAAATTCCTTGTGTGTCAAAGAGACATTTTGACACAAGAGGAAATTTCTCTAAGTGGAAAATCCTACTGCCGCATAGTGGTCCAGAAATGGATTTTCGCGGTCAAATTCGTCCAGAGGTCGTACTTTTTACCCGATTTTAAGTTTTTTTTTTGTAAATACTCAGCATTAAATTCGAAACAAACGTAAGGAAAGCGATTTTTCATTTTTTGTTAAAAAAATTGCTGTGTTAATAAATATGGCGGAAAAAATAGGAAATTGCAAATTATTATTTTTTATTGAAGTGCAAACAACGAAAACATACTCTAAATCGTCGAAAATCCATGCATAAATATTCACCAAATCAAAATAATTTGTTTAATAAACAAATATGTGGTTTGTCCTTTTTTATCAGCGCAAAATTTATTTTGTCATTGAAAACAAAATAAATTAACACAGAGAACTATATAATAAAAAGAGTAGTAAAAATGAATGTTTATAATTATTATATACAAAATACGTAAATATATCGTCAAAATTTACATTTTCCGAACAACATTTTTTTCCAATCACACGATACTATTATGGACAAATGGATATCACAGTAATAAAAATTACACCTTTTAATTATTTAATGTAATTAATTTTGTGTTAATTTCTTTTGTTTTCAATGACAAAATAAATTTTGCGCTGATAAAAAAGGACAAACCACATATTTGTCTATAAAATTTTCTATATAAAATTATAAATTTCTAATAAAATTTTCGACTATGCATTAACATAGCAATTTGTTTAAACAAAAAATGAAAGATCGCTTTCCTTATGTTTGTTTCGAATTGAATGCTGAGTATTTACAAAAAACGAACTTGAAATCGGGTAAAAAGTACGACCTCTGGACGAATTTGACCGACAAAATCCATTTCTGGACCACTGTGTGCCGAGGTGGGTGTTGCAAACAGGAATTTTCAAATATAAATTCATTAATAACCTATTTTGTCCAACAACCGGGATGGAAATGCGACTTCGGAGGCGGATGTCGAAACGACGAAGTTATTCCTCAACTGATGACATCGCAGTGGTCGAAGTGAGTTTACTTTCCCTACTAGTCGGAAAAGTACTCACTTCGACCACTGTGATGTCATCAGTTGAGAAATCGACAACTTCGTCGTCTCTCGACAAACTTATCAGCCGCATTCCCATCGCGAGTGTCGGACGAAGTATTATGTGAACCTATAGCGAGAGACGGCGATTCGACTCGATGCACAATATACTATTGTTTCAAATACTTTTAAAGACACATTATATTCAAGTTAAGGATTAAAATTCTTTTTTTATGACACATGCATGATTTCAGCCCTTTTCGAGGCCTATGAAGCGGGGCTAAAGCTCTACTTTTTACTCCCTAGGGACTGAAAAGTGACGTCAGAGATGAATAATGAAGATTATGCATCCATGAGCTTGCATTGTATGATTATCAGCCGTCTCCCGGTAAAAACTGAGAGGGAATTTTGGTTGCAGTTAATAGAATTTTGCGGTTATTTATGGAAATTTACCATATATACCTGTAAAATTACCATAAAGTACCGAAATTTTCCATAAATTTCCGGAAATTTTTGGAAATTTGTAAAAATGAATTTGGTGTATTCCATGGTAAGTTACCATATTTACCTGTAAAATTACCATAAATTACCGGAATTTTTCATAAATTTCCGGAAATTTATGGAAATTTTTGAAAATGAATTTTGGGTAAGTTACCATATATACCTGCAAAATTACCATAAATTACCGATATTTTTCATAAATTTCCGGAAATTTCTGGAAATTTTTAAAAATGAATTTTGGGTATTCCACGGTAAGTTACCATATTTACCTGTAAAATTACCATAAATTACCGGCATTTTTCATATATTTCCGGAAATTTATAGAAATTTTTGAAAATTAATTTTGGGTAGGTTACCATATTCACCTGTAAAATTACCATAAATGACCGTCATTTTTCATAAATTTACGGAAATTTATGGAAATTTACAAAAATTAATTTTGGGTATTTCATGGGAAGTTACCATTTTTACCTGTAAAATTACCATAAGTTACCAAAAATGTTCATAAATTTCCCGAAGTTTATGGAAATTTTTCATAAATTTCCGGAAATTCATGAAAATGTTTGAAAATGAATTTTGGGTAAGTTACCATATTCACCTGTAAAATTACCATATTCACCTGTAAAATTACCATAAATTACCGAAATTT
Source organism: Andricus quercusramuli (assembly GCA_932178445.1). NCBI lineage: Eukaryota > Metazoa > Arthropoda > Insecta > Hymenoptera > Cynipidae > Andricus > Andricus quercusramuli. Next base: position 66,748 of record CAKNXH010001458.1, read on the forward strand.
TCCATAAATTTCTGGTAATTTATGGAAATTTTCAAAAATGAATTTTTGGTAATCTGTAATAAATTACCATAAATCACCTCTACAATTACCATAGATTAGATTAACATTAATTTCATGCTTTATTACACAAAATCTAATATGGACTGAAATCATGACATTTATGCAGAATAATATATTGTGCAGATATAACATAATTGTCTCAGTTAAAACATACGCAGATAGAAAAATTCTTTTGGTTACAGCATAATTTCGTTACGCCTTTAATTAAACCTAAATATCACTATTTCATTTAGTAGTTTTTATTTTTTCATTAAAGTTTTAGTAAAAAATGTCTTAATAATTAATAGAAATTTCTGCTAAAGTAAATTATTCACCGTCTCTTCACTGCGATTTACGACAGTATACTATCTAAATCTGAATCAGCGATAAGTATACAGCTCATTCAAATCAGCTAGCAAATCAGTGAAAATTAGCTGTTAATCAGTTAAACTTCACTGGTAAACAGCTTAATTTTCGCTGATTCAGCAGCACATCTGAAATTTAATCGGCTTTCTTCTAGGAGTTATTGATATATCTGATACTTACTGTTATTATTGGTATATATAGGGGTAAGTGGGGTATGGTGTCAGTGCGGGGCATGGCGACTCTTGCAAATAATGCTCGTATTTGTTCATTGTCATATTAATTTTTCTACGTAAGAAAGCTTTCTTTGGTACTCAAAAAAGCTGTTTTATGTAAAAAAACTGATCTGAAACTCAAAGAAACGCGAGCATTATTAGCAAGTGTCATCGTGCCTCGCGCTGACACCATACCCCACTTTCCCTTACTATTGGTACTATTTCAGTATATTTTTGAATGCTAATATACACTGTTAGAAAAATCTGTTCTAGATTTAGTATACATGTAATGGAAGCAAGAATGCTCAACATGAAATTAAATTTAGTATACCAGCGTTCAGTGAATTTAGTATATGCATATACTAAATTTAGTATGCACGTACATGAAATTTAGTAAACGCGTATACTAAATTCAGTATACATGCACTGTTAAAAATGTTTGGAATTCTCCAAAACTTTTACAATACAAGCGAAAGGCAAAATTGCAAACACGGTATTGGAATGCCGAAATTGCAATACATGTATTGTAAGTGTCGTAAATCGTGAAGTCACCGTCGAGAATTCCAATACATGTATTGTAGCGTTTAAAAGTCGAAATTTATGCGAATGCGATCATCCGACCCATGTATCGCTGCATGATACGTCACATTTGAAAACTACAACATTATGTATTGTAGCGTTACCCTACATTTCGGAAATAAACTTCCAATACATTTAGTGGAAGTTTTATGCGGAAAGTTTTAACAGTGTGCATACAAAATTTAGTATACACATATTCTGAATTCAGTATACGCGTTACATTTCTTGTTGGGTTTCGTCTTCATCGCCTGTAAAGATGATCAGATGAAAAATGAAATCGAAGAACAAAGTTTTAATTTTCAAATAATCATATCGTTAAGCTACATTTACGTAAATTAATTGACTTTTAAAGAGAAGACTTCGTAGATCCTCGCAGAAAGAAGCCGAACCTTTCAGCACTACAGAGAACTCAAACAAATGCAGCGGCATGGGGTCTGCCACCGGCCACGTTGCCCGACTCGCGTAAATCGAAATGCGCTTGCGCAGCTGAATATAGTAAACACGTATATGAATTTTAGTATACAGAAACTATAAAATTCATATACGTGAAAGAATAAATCTAGTACACAGATACCTTCATAAAAGAAATTTAGCATACGTAAGTATACTAAAATTACAAAGTGTATAATAAATTTAGTAAACATATAGGAAATTTAATATGCCCATGTATACTAAAATTGCAAACATTTCTCACAGTGTATCAAACTGGAAATATTGAAGATTCAAACGGCTCCAATCTTATACTAGTAGCAATGAGGTATGGAAGGCCTTCAGCTAGAAAGAATTAACTTTACAAGTCGTTAAACTAGCAGAATTCAAATTTGAACTTGTAAGCCAGTCTGCAAAGGATTTTTTGGGGACACAATTTCAGAATAGAAGCGATATGGAGATTCATGTAGTGTTCATGTCTGGGAAGGGCAGTATGTTTTCAACAGCAAATCAGCAAACACAAGCAGACTGCGCACTGTGTAAAGTTTGCGAAATCATGGGTTTTGAATGAATCTGCTAGAAAAGAAGTTTAATTATAAATTAAATATATTGAAAAGATCTATAATTTTGTTGATCGAACGTCGAGATTGTGTGTGATTTAGGAATTCAATTCTCCTAAGAAACAGCCATGCAGAGTATGGCTAGATTACTCCAACTTTTCATTGATCGAAAGCTTCGTTAGCCCGCTACCAACTCGTTTAATGTGATAAATATTCCATTAATAAAAGTTTTTAAAATGAAAATTGAAGGATAATGCGTTTGTGCTGCAAGAGAAATATAAATTTCACCTTGAAACATATTATAAACTCTTCATTTTTGATGAGTTCAAGTGGCCGTGAAAATATAATCCCAATTTACATACGTTAATATAAAAAAAAAATTTCCTGCCGGATTCTATAAATAACTTCAAAGGACTTGATTTGTAGTATATGAATTTATATTTCCTTCAATTTTGCATGTTTGTCTTCAACACCGAAAAAAATAATAATTGGACGGTACACGCATAATTTGGGTTATTCACTCAGAGAAATGATTGGATAGTATGACCCGTAAGTTGGCTGCTGTGGCCAATTTTGTTGGATCCTGGGGCGCCATCCACTTAGTTGGCTGAGAAAGCCACTTTTAATGGACACGGTAGTGTTGGCTGTGCCAGCCAACTGAGTTGGTGCGGTGAAGCAGCGGGTTGGCTGCTTCATCCAACTACCTGGGCTATAGCAACTGCTTAAAATGTTACCGTGCCGTTGTGTTGTCTAACTCACCTATTTCAGATAGATCGTACAACCAAGCCTATTTCCAAGCTGTCCCATGTAACTGAACAGTAAAAATTATTTAAATCAGTATTTTTAAAAGGTCATTTCTGATTGCAACAGATTGATTGCATAAACTGATTGGAAAAGAGCTGTGTATCGGACGCAAAATATGAGTTCTACCTGCAAAACATGAAAATTTGTATATAAAATTCTTTTGGATTTTATACCATAGTCCGCTGTTTTATTCTTTTCGATCCTCGAGCATTCTTCCCTGATGACAATTGTGCACTTTTATGAAGAACGATGAACACGATGCTTCTTGCTCCAGATCGTTAAGGCCATGACATACTTTTCCACTATTTAATTTTCCAAATTTTCACCTCGATATCTCAATACGTGTGGATGTGAATTGTTGCAAAAAATATGTCGAAAAATTATTTTGAAGTTAGTTTGACATGGCCGCTTAAGAAACGCTGGGGCGAGCGTCGAGTTCTCATTTTCTCAAAAACCCAAGATTTCACGTCGAAGGACACTTAATTCATTCTCCACGAGAAAGTGTAACTTAATATAATTTGAAAAATCACAACACAAGACACGAATGCTCGAAATATCGACAAAGTAACACGAAAATCGTCTCTTGACTCTTGTCAGGCTGTCAAGTTGGTGTCGCCATTCTGAATTCTGACACCAAAGACGCCAACCGGCCAACGACTCAAACGTGTCTCTTTGACGCAAGCGCAATAGGTCAGGGAGCCACGCTTGGAACCACTGGCCAAGCAGTTGGATGTGCTAACTATTCGATAGTTGGAGAGTCCAATTGCATAGCTGCTGTGACCAACGAACACGCAGCTATTTAAAATCGTCATTGTGTCCAACGGACTTGGCTTTTCTGTCAATCTGAAAAGATGTTCTAGCCAACTATTCCTTAACCAACAAAAAATGGATGTACGAGCCAACCATTTTTCTGAGTGTTCCAACCATACTGTATTGCCCGCTCAGCTATACCCATACGCAATGGCTATTTTAGGCATACTATGATGATTAGACCAAGAATATTTTATCCGTAAAGTGTCCTAAGTCGTATTCCTAAGTTCCAGACTTGTGTGACTGAATCTTTAATATCAAATTTTGCATGATCCAGCTATACTGGAAATGACTGTCATAATTGGAACCCTGAAACAGCATCAAGTGATTTGTTATCAATAAAAGTTTTTCTTGTGAAATCTTGAAGAAAAATATGTAAAATTGAAAGAAATATAAATTCTCATACTACTAATCAAGTCCTTTAAAAATTTCTTTTAGAGTTCGCCTGGAAAAGCAATTTTTTGTATTAACGCAATTTGGAGTTATATTTTATCGTTCACTTAAACTCCTTGAAAATCAAGAGTTTTTAGTGTGTTTGTGGATGAAATTTATATTTCTCATCCAGCACAAACACACTATCCTTCAATTTTCACTAAAAAATTGTATTAATGGGATATTTATCCCTAATTTGTTAATAAACTAATGTAACAGAGAATGCGTGACCAAGCGCATAAGTGTCGCTTCAGATTGTGTCAGGTGGTCCAGATTACCCATCCTGGGGAACGGGTGAACGAAGCCTCCATTCAGCTGTTTCTTGGGAAAATTGTATTCCCAAATCAAAACATACTATGTTAACCATACTGGGATTGGTGTACCTTCTATCTGTATTCAGGTGTAATGGTGTTGGCCAACTGCGAAGTCTCACAGTTTAGTTGAACGTTGACATTTCGGCCGTTTTTCGACGGTCTTCATAAAAAAAATAAGGCAGAGACTATATATTTGACCTCTCGTTTTCAAAAAGTGTTGCTGTGTCTATTGTTAAAAATTTGTCTAGTAAGTGAAGAAAGAACAGAATTTATATTAAGTGTAATTTTAGACCATGTATAAAACATTGTTAAGTTAAATTAATCATTTTGACTCCATCTGCAAGCAGGACGTAATTAAAGTTTATTAAAAAATACAAGAGAAGTCAAAATAGTGTATGTATTTAATGACTAAATAATGTATTTAATCAATTTTAATAATGTCCGTCCTGCAGACGGAGTAAAAATGATTGAATAAACATAAAAGTGTTGTATACATGGTCTAAAATTACACTTACTATCGGCGAGAAAATTCGAGTCCTCTGGCTTTGACGTTAAAAAAGTAAGTGAAGAAAAAATGGTAGCTCAATGAATGAAGGATCACTTTAAAGGTCAAAATGTTGTACGTTAATGAGCCTGGAACGAATATGCCAAAAAAATTCTTATAGCTTACAGACCCGAAAATCTGTTAAAAAGTAGGGAAATTTGGCAGTTTTTAAAGACAGTGAACTTTGGAACATAGTTTTTTATTGAAAAAATAATAAGAAAAATCTGAGAAAATTCATGATGGTACCTTAAACATTTCTAAACAAATTGCCGTTGAAAAAATTGCAGAATATAACAAATTGTTCGTTTTTTTTACATAAATATACAACTGCACTATCTGCAGTTCTGATGAAGATAATGAAGTGATTTAAATTAGAGGTAGTTAATTGAACTACTTGTAATTATTTACAATTTGAAAGAAGTATGTGCTTCTTTTTGTCTTCGTGCAAATTGTGATATTTGAAGACAGTTTTTTATACTGGAAAACAAGTGTAAGAAATCAGCGGGGTGCCTTTTTTTCATGGTGTCGTCCTCGTCTTTCTTGGAAGCACATGTTGAGGAAAGACGAGGACGACCCCATGAAAAAAAGGTACCCCGCTGGTTTCTTACACTTGCTTTCCAGTATAAAAAACTGTCTTCAAATATTGCAATTTGCACGAAAAGGAAAATAAGCACCTACTTCTTCCAAATTGTAAATAATTTCAAATATTTTAACCAACTACCTCTAATTTAAATCACTTCAATATCTTCATTAGAACTGGAGATAGTACAGTTGTATATTGATGTACAAAAAACGAACAATTTGTTATATTCTGCAAAATTTTCAACGGCAATTTGTTTAGAACTGTTTAAGGTATTACCATGAATTTTCTCAGATTTTTCTTATTATTTTTTCAATAAAAAACTATGTTCCAAAGTTCACTGTCTTTAAAAGTTGTCAAATTTCCCTACTTTTTAACAGCTTTTCGGGTCTGTAAGCTATAAAAAATTTGTTGGCATATTCGTTTCAGGCTTATTAACGTACAACATTTTGAACTCTAAAATGATCCTTCATGCATTGAACTACCATTTTTTCTTCACTTACTTTTTTAACGTCAAAGTCAGAGGACTCGAATTTTCTCGCCGATAGTAGTATCAATTTCGTTCTTTTTTCACTTATACTGGATGAATTTTTAACAACAGACACAACAACACTTTTTAAAAACGAAAGGTCAAATGTATAGTCTCTGCGCCGAGTGGTTGACAACTCGACCGATGGGGTGTACACTGTACACCTACTTCTGACTTCAAGATACTTCAGGATATTTCAGTGACTTCAGAAGATTTCACTGACTTCAAGAGATTTCAAGTGACTTCAGGAGAAGTCAAGTGACTTCAAACGACTTCATGGGAATTCACGTGACTTCATGTGAATTCGAATGACTTCAGATATTTCAGGAGATTTCAAGTGACTTCAGGAGAATTCAAGTGACTTCAAGTGAATTCAGGTGATTTCACGTGACTTCATGTGAATTCAAATGGCTTCAGATATTCCGGGAGATTTCAAGTGACTTCAAAGGGGCCGTCCATAAACCACGTTGACAATTTTTTCCTGCACCTTCACCCCCGCCCCGACCCTTCGTGGACAAGCGTGGACTTTTAACGAACACTCTCCCGCTGGCTCCTCTGTCCACGTGGACTTAGGTATTTCATATTTTATGAAAATATGGATATTCTTGGTATTCAAGAGCTACGGAGCCAAAAGGAGCTATGAATTGTACGAGAATACGGGTTTTTCTAAAAACATAAGCTTCATAATACAAAGTAAGAAGTGTAAACAAAAATTAGTGAACATAAAAATAAATGCCTTTAAAAAAAATGATATGCAAATTTGTGGGTGATTCTGAACAAATCTATTTAGATTATTACATTTTCCGAAAGAAGGTGGTTTGATGTCTGGTTTTTAATTGTGAATCTTTTTCATTCTTATTTTGCATACAATTATTCATTAAAAAGTATATTTCTTTTCGACCTTCAATAAAAAATGATATTCGGAGTTTCCGCCAGTCCCATGAAGTTTAACAGATTTCCCAGAAGAAAAAAATACGTTTTTGTATATTTTATTCAGAATCGTCACTATTAGGTGAATCGAGTTGAAACTTAACATTGCTCTTCACAATTAGCTAGAAAATACAAATAAATAATTAGTTTTCAAATATCACCCCCATATGTTTGCTTTATGGGGTCCCAAAAACAGCCCATAAGTGAAAAATTGGGTTTAGCGAGTTTCTGGCGCTAATTATGATTTTTTCGCGGGTTTTTCAAACAAATCGTTTCTAATACATGGAATACTATTTCTCACTGATAATTAGATGTTTACGTGCATTGTTTTAATAAATTATTATTGCCTTTAGCCATTTTCTCTTAGAATATATTTGGAGAGTCGCGGTTTTTCCGAATTTTATAATTAGTGTGAGATGATAAATAAAGCAAGTTAACAAACATAATTGTTTGAACAATATATTATTGTTTAATATTATCTTCTCTCAGATAATTGCTAGAAACTTGCGGGTTTTTCTTACAATTTTAACTTTGCTTCGGCTTTTTAGTTATGAACAAATAATAAATAAATAATTGAGAGAATAATTTTTTTAGCATTTCTCTAAGAGAAGGTAGTTATAAAACATAATAAATTGTATAAACAATTATGTTTATTATGATCTCACTAAGTAAAAGGTAGACAAAAAGTCTACGAATTTCATAAAAAAACCGCAACTATATAGCATTATTGTGGGACAAGATAGTTAAAAACAATAATAATTTGTTTAAAAAATTATCTTTATTGAATTTCAGTCACTATTACCATACTCTAAGTGAAAAGTAGAAGAGGAGTTAAAAATTTCAGATAAAAAGCGCAACTTTATAACATTATTCATAGAGAATATCATTACAAATAATAATAATAAACTGTTTAGACAATTACGTTTGTTAACTGTTTATGTTTGAAAGTGAACCAAAAAGTGGTTTAATTAAAAAGTTTAAACTGTTTAAATATTAAATGGTTTAAACAATCATTTCTGTTGAATTCAATTGATTATTGCCTCACTCTAACTGAAAATTTGAGAATCAGTTGAAAAATTCAGATAAAACCACGACTTTCAACTCCATTCTAAGATAGCATGGCTATAAACAATAATTAATTGTTTAAACAATTTATTTAAACATTAAATGAGCACAATGAAGTAATATTATATGTATTAGAAACAGTGTTCACAAAAAAGAAAAAATAATAATAATAGTCAGCGCCAGGAACTCGCAATACCCAATTTTTCACTTACGGGTTTTATTTGGGACCCTATAAAACAGACTTATATGGGTGAATTTCGAAAAGTAATTTCTTATTCGTATTCTATAGCTAATTCTGTAGAAAATTTTTCATGGTCAACTCGATACACCTAATATTGACGATTCTGAATAAAATATACAAAAATGTCTTGCTTTCTAATGGAAAATACGTGTTAAACTATACGGGGCTTGCGGAACCTCTGATGAATGTCATTTTTTTTAAACGCATTTATTTTTTTGGGATTTAGATAAATTTTCGGGCTTTTGCCATAGGCCCCCCCCCCCCCCCCTACTCTTCACGTGGTATATGGGCGACCACAAATGAATTTAGGTGAATTCAAGTGATTTGACATGGATACACGTGACTTCAGGTGAATTCACGTGACTTCTTGTGGATTCAAATGACTTCAGATGTTTCAGGAGATTTCAAGTGACTTCAAGTGAATTCAAGTGAATTCAAGTGACTTCATATATGTGAGGAGATTTCGGATATTTCAGGAGACTTCAGAAGATTTCATTACAAGTGTACACCTGACTTCACGAGTTGTCAACCCCTCGCTCTGCGCTATTTTTCTGATGAAGAACGTCGAAGAACGGTCGAAACGTCAACGTTTAACTGAACTGTAAGATCTCGCAGTTGGTTATTTATTTTTGAATAAAAATATGGACCAGTAATCAACAAAAATGACTAATTTCAAAATAACATGTTCACTTCTATCTGTATGGTTTAAAATATAAATACGGCAGGTTGGAAGGGAAATATTTTTGGATTAACTCAGACTGAAATTCTCAACCATAATCGTATAACTAATAATCCCCAAGCAATTATTTCAGCGAACATCTCATAATAAAAACTTTCATTGATAACGAATCATTTGATGCTATAGGGTTCTACATTGTATTATGACAGCCATTCCAGTATAGCTCGATTATGCAATACTATGGTATGAAAGATTCAGTCACAAGTCTAGAACTCTTAGAAATACGATTTAGGATACTTTACGGAAAAAATATTCTTGGACTAGCTATAATACGTTATTATAATGCTTTGTCTCAAATAGTCATTTTATATGGTTGATCTCTAAAACTGAATCAGAGAAATTTCACTGATTGAAATCGTGATAATGTAGTCACTGAGAATCAGTGAAAAGGTACTGATTCATTCAGTGAATTTGCTATTACTGATTAGATCAGTGAAACTGACTGAATACATATCAACGTGCTCGATAATTGAGGTTGTGTCTCTCGCTAACGGTTGTTTACGTTTGGATCCCCCCGATTTGGGACCGAAGCAGGCTGTGGTCACTAGTATAGGCAACCGCGATCACACATATTCTGGTCCTGTTTTGCGGGCTCGTTAGATGGCTCTGTAGGTCTTTCCCCGCTACACGTCGTTGAGGGGTCCATGTTTCATCTATCTCTCTTACTCCTTCGTAGTTTAACGAACGTCAACACATGTACGAATTTACACAACCTAACCTGTGCTAACCTGCAAAGAAGTATTTGACTGTTTGAGAGCCGATATGTAATTTGTTGTCGTCATTTTCGACCTGATTATTATCGTTGCAGTACACAGGCGGAAAAAACTAAGAGAGAGAGAGCAGTATTATTTACGAACTTACATTCATAAAAATGATTACACGTTTTGAAATAAAAACTGCCAAAGATATTATAATCTTTGAAACTGCTCTCAAATAGTCTTCCATTATCTTTCGTTTTTCCCTAAAACGAGTTTTCATGAAAAAATCAATAGAAAAACAAACAGAAATACTTAAATGATTATTCCAGTAATTATTTAAGTATTTCTATTTGTTTTTCTATTGGTTTTTTCAAGTTATTAAGTTTTTTAATTAGGTTATCTACAAATCATCTGGATATATATATATATATATATATATTTATATACATACATATATATATTGAAAACCTGCGGGCTCGTTTGATGGCGCCACCGTCGAATATACGCGGTCGCTCCTAAAGCATTGAGTGACCACAGCCTGGACCGAAGACAACCTCCGACACTGGACTGAAACCGAGAGTTTGGTGTATATATTTTAGCTTGCGCAAATAACAATCAAAGCGAACAAAGCGGATCCGATAAACCGACGACTTCGGCAGAGCGTCTCGGCGCCACCTTCGGTGGCCTTTTCGAGTCCTTGTTGCGGCACGCGTGCGCTCATCAGCTGATAAAAATGAACCTTTTCCGAATAAAATATTGCACTCAAAGGAAATGTAAAATAGAATAATAATTTTTTTAAACCGTTCACAGGAAAAACCTAGGGTAAATAGTGTTGCAGGTAACTTCGTATTTTTACCTGTTCGTATTGGTAAAACACAAATATTACCCTCGATGGGCAGAAACTGTCTTTTGTTCTCATAAAAGTTGTCACCGCCGTCTTGAAAATTGGAAGCCACTAGCTTTGAATCGCTAAAGTGAAGTTAGCTGATGGTTGGTGTAACAGGAAAATCGGATAAGTGCGGCTTCATATAGGCTGGCTTGCCGAATCGTTAGAACTGTCAAAAGTTCCCCACAGACGTGGGTAAAACCAGAAAAATACCGAGACGTCAGGGAAAGTTTACCCACATGGGGTAATTTTTGTTGCAGGTAATCTTTACCCCGAAATCCGGGTAAAGTTTACACTTAGTGTTTTCTGTGTTTAGACAGTTGATATTCCGCAAGGAAGATGAAACAAATGCTCTTTAGTGTCAAATTTAATTATTTTTTATGACAACTTTCCAACTGAATTAATCAGGGAAAACAATAATTGGGTGAATCAGTCATTCTGGGGTCACTGATTTATTTCTATGAAAATTTTCACTGATTTTCCCAGTATGCGTGTACCGTCCAATTATTTCTTTAAGTGTATAAAATGAATTATAAATAAACTAGCTGTGAATTCGATCTCGAGTGTTTCCACTTTGTTTGTATTTATATTTATATGGTGCTCATTTCACGAGCACTTTGCTTCCCGTTAGCAAATGTATTTGCTTCCTCATAGAGGAAGCATTAGTTATTTTTTTTCAATAATAGACAAACCAAAGTCTTTATTTTGCTCAATTTAAAAATAGAAATTTACCAAAAATGAAAAATTACAAAATAATACAAAAAATGTTCTAAATACAAAGACAAATAATTATTTTTTGAGCTGGAAAAGGGAAAGGAAAAGTTCTGTCGCACCCTATCCCTTTCCCAGCTTTATGATTTCTTCACAAAAATTGCCATAATATTACTCTATTTGAAAATTTATGATCAAAAAGTCTTTTCTATTCATGCATCAACTTTAAGTTATGTCGATGAAAAAATTTTTTCTGTTTGAAACAGTGTTTCTGTTTGAAATATTATGCAATTTCACAATTTCCATACTCTTCAATAAGATGTATTAATATTATAGGTCAATCGATTCGTCTCGAATCAACACATCTTTTCTGTTTTTGCATCAACTTTGAATTATGTTAATGAAAAAATTTTTAATATAAAAAAATAATTTTCAAAATATATAAATTACCATAACTTCCCTACTCTTTGACTAAATGCGTTATTATTATAGGTCAATCGATTCGTTTCGAACCAAGGAATCTTTTATATTCTTGCATCAACTCTGAATTATGCAAATGAAAAAAGTTTTACTATAAAAAACCGATTTTCAAAATATATAAATTACCATAACTTCTCTACAATTTGATAAAATGCAAAAAAATTACAGGTCAATCGATTCGTTTTGAACCAAGGAATCTTTTATATTGTTGCATCAACTCTGAATTATGCTAATGAAAAAAGTTTTACTATAAAAAACCGATTTTCAAAATATATAAATTACCACAACTTCCCTACTCTTTGATAAAATGCATTATTATTATAGGTCAATCGATTCGTTTCGAACCAAGGAATCTTTTATATTCTTGCATCAACTATGAATTATGCTAGTGAAAAAAGTTTTACTATAAGAAACCAATTTTAAAAATATATAAATTACCATAACTTCCCTAATCTTCAATAAAATGTATTAATATTATAGGTCAGTCGAATCGTACCGAACCAAGGAATCTTTAATATTGTTGCATCAACTCTGAATTATGCAAATAAAAAAAGTTTTACTATAAAAAACCGATTTTTAAAATATTATTGAGTGCTAGAAAAAAATGCAATAAATATTTTGAGAAATCCTTCGGTCAGTTTCAAGATATTAGTGAGGAAAATCAGCTCTCCAAATTTCATCAATTTATCTGCAACCGTTTTCTAGTTATCGTGTTCACAAAAAAGCGTGACATCCACACATCCACACACACACACACACATCCGGACAATTGTTTAGAATGTTGTATTAGACATTTTTAAATTAGGGAGGGTTTAATTAAATGAATTTAAAAATTTTGAAAAATGTCACCATTACAAAGCTTCCTCTATGAGGAAGCAAAACGATTCAATCGATCGATTTAATCATCGCTACATTCAAATTTCCAACATTTTAATTTCAGCTATATCATACCTTTGCTGTAAGGATTTGAAAATATCATTCAATAACAATACTACAGAAAATAAATGAATATATAAAGATGCATACATGTAGTATATAAAATTAATACTGACAGATATACGACTTCAGTGTAATGAACAATAAATTTTTCATCTCATACACATTTCTTCAAGCATGATTAAAAAAACTTTAAAACGATGAAATGCAGTTCACGTTTAATGCGAAAATTACTTCGAGAATTGTGCAACTAGTGAAAATAATCAAAATATCCTCACATTTGAAGCATTAGATGTACCATTTGGGAACTTTTCATGTAGGATTGTTAATCAGCGCAAAAAGTTAGTTAACATTCGCAAATTTATTTATTCATTCTTCAAATTATTAGAGCATTGAAAACGATACCGTGGATTTAATCTTTAAAAAAGTTCTGTTATATACAGGGTGTCCCAGACTCAAGTGCCCGGACTTATATAGTCGTATAAAAATGAAAAAAATAAATAGAAAATTCCTTTTCCAAAAATCAGTTGAAGTTTTAGTTTTTTAGTTAGAAAACATTTAAGCTGGACCAATCAGGAGCGCCGTATAAACAGCCGTGTGTGGTCGCTAACCCCACCTCTGCGCTCACTTCGATAACACTGCGTTGAAATCTGGTTCACTGACACACGGCTGTTTATACGGCGCTCCTGCACTGATGCCAATACTGGCGCCTTTTGATACTGCGCTTGCGTTCGGGCCGCGCACTGGTTGGCCGCAGTTGGCGCGCAATTCAAAATTGTAATTAAAAACAATTCTTGTAATTTAAATAAACAATTATTGAAAAATGTACAAGAATGTATATAAATTGTACAACTTCTGATTTTAGACAAACAAAAATTTATAAGATATATATTTTTTGAATAACAATTTAATTTCTTCGACTTCCAAAGAATAACTTACATTTCACTAAACATTTAATTTCAGAAGTCTAAAATCAGAAGTTGTACCATTTATATACATTCGTGTGCGTTTTTCAATAATTATTTATTTAATTTGCAAGAATTGTTTTTAATTCCAATTTTGAATTGCGCGCCAACTGCGGCCAACCAGTGCGCGGCCCGAACGCAAGCGCAGTAGCAAAAGGCGCCAGTATTGGCATCACTGCGCTCCTGATTGGTCCAGCTTAAATGTTTTAAAACTAAAACTTCAACTGATTTTTGGAAAAGGAATGTTCTATTTCTTTTTTTCATTTTTATATGGCTATATAAGTTCGGACACTTTAGTCTGGGACACCCTGTAGTGTAAATGATTGAGCGTTTAAATTAAACCTTTTTTAAGCTTCAATTTTAAAAGTTCATAATTAAAAAGATTTCCACTTTGAGTCTTTTAATTTAAAGTTTAATTTTTATTACTCGAATGAAAAAAATGTCAGCTTTAAGTGTTCGAATTTTTCAATTTCAATTGCTGAAAATTTTTTGCGTACCGGGAAATGACTGGAAATTTTTTTCCGCAATTAAAATGGCCACCTTGTAAATCGTAATATGTTAAAGGTTTTAGTTGAAAATATTCCTACATGTAAATCGTACATGGAATTTGGTTAATGGTACTGGTCCTAAAGGGAGAATCGATACGTTACGGTCTAGACTCTAGACCACCAATCAGTTACCACCTAAAGCTCCTAAAACATCACTCAATTATAATTTAGACCTGTAGCTTTATAATATTTTTTATATTTTCAATCATTTGATTCAATTGATTAAAATGTGAAAGATTAAATAAAGAGAATAGTACAATAGTTTGAAAGAAATGTAATTTCCGTTTCTTGTTGTCTGGACTAAGAATCTAAATCGAAGGTACAAGAGTCTCAACAGCATCTCTCGCAGAAAAAAATGACGTGTAATTTTTTTTATGGTAATTTTCAACTGCGTAAAATTGGCTTTTTGTTTATCGAAACAAAAGAAGTTACAGTCAGTTAAGTGAAGGTAATTTTTGCTGCAGGTAGAGGGTACTGTGAAATCGATCTCTAATAACTTTAGGGGTAGTTCCACTAACCGCCGCTATCTCTGACGTGGACCATGATTCTATGAATCACTATAAATGCCTAGCGCGACAACAACGCCGCTGCCGCGGATTTCGTGCTAGTTATGATGAATTCGATTGGGTAATCAGCCCGCGAGAAGGTAGCTAACGTTAACGCGTGTGTGACGCCACGGGATACGGTCTGTGGTTTTTAATACGCGTCCTACTTTTCGCTATCTCGGCTGCAAGCGAGCGTTCGCGGTTCTGTATTCTCCTCTCTCTCCCGCAAGCTGAGTGAAGAAGAAGCGTGACGTGGACGACGTGGTTGGCGCGTGTCCGGCGCCCCTCGCGCCACAAATCACCCCCCCCCCCTATATTACGCCACCCTCCCCCTTTTACCATCCCTCTCTCCCTTCCCACGCCCCCCTCTCTTCCTCGCGCCGACCCCACCTTTGCCACGGTTTGCACCGTTGTCATGTCACCCCACTCGGCGCCCTCACAACGAGTTGAGATAACGCTACGCTCCGCGTCGCCGGAGTTGCATGGCCAACAGAAGGACTGAAATCGAAAGTGGTTGTCCCACTGGCCCACTGACCTGATTACCCACTGACAATGACACCAATCCCTCCCGTACCCTCCCTCACCCCCCTCTTGGTTGATCTACGCGACGCCCGCGAGTCTCACTTAGCCTTCTACCGCCTCCCCTCGCGACTACCTCTCTGCTAACTATTCCTCTAGAGTCTAGGAAGAGTAACCCGACGCAAGAATATTTGTAAACATGCCGGATATGTATTTTGTACTTTGAATTCGCCACATGCCGATTAAGAACGCTTGCTCTTAGTTAGCAGCCAGAGGAAAGCAAAAAATTGTGGAGTCGATTTTACCTTACAATGAGCAGAATCGTTCACTCACAAAAATTCGAATATGTGAACATTCACTGAGAATCTGTTAAATTTCACTGAAAAGCAGTGAAGTACTTCCGGATATCTCAATCAGTGACTATTCACGGAAATTTCAGTCATGTTTTACTCACACAAAAGAAATCTGGTTCTTTAACCAATATATTTTTTCTAGTAATTCTTTTATTAATAGTAATTTTATGATAGTAATATAAATAGTAATTTATAATAGTAATTTTTTTTATTCGATTATTTATCAGTATTATATTCTGGTAAATGTCGCCAGATATTCTTGTCAAAATAACTATCAGAAAAAATCTCTATCAAACATAAATAACTTTTTTGTAGTGCTTGTTTTCTTTCAGTAGATTTGTACAGAAATTTTAGTAACGTTACTTTCTTCAAAATCAGTAAAAAAACGACTGTAATTTCTCTGTAGAGATACGGGTTTTCAGGAATTTTCCACTGATTGAGGTAGCCACAAATACGTCAAACAAATTTGGACAAACACACATGCAACAAATTCTTTCATTCTAAATAAACATAAATAAAGAATTAAGAAAAATAACGCGACTTTCAGATTCTCTTTTTCTTTCCATCGTCTTTCACTGTTTCTATCTTTTCATTTGAAAACTAAAAATGTACAATTATTCGTTTTTTCGAAGATGCTTTTTATACGGGTTTATTGATGTAAGATATTTTTGTTTCGTTTACTAATTGCTTTAGTAAGCATTCTTACTAACCGTTAGTGGAAAATGATCTATTTTACGGTAAAATTGTTACTCTCTAAATTTGAGTCAGTGACATTGCGTTGGGAATTTGTGAACATTCTTACTTGAAAACATTAGTGAAAAGTGAGTCACTAATTTACTCCAGTAAAACTTTCTGCTAATAATTAGTTGTATTTTGTTGTTTCTTGTAATAATAGTCTTCAACTTTTCACTAAAGTTTTAGTCACATAATAATAATTTTTCGGAATTTTCACTAAAGCAATTTAGTGTCTAACTTTTCACAGATTCAGATTTAGAGGGACCGATATTAATCGCTCAATTTTCCAGTTTCATTATTATTATTATTATTATTATTATTATACCATTAAGCCATTTCCTTTTCGGGGTAGGCGTGACTTGCTCGGTTGTAAAGTAGTGGGATAGGTATATAGGTGTAAAGTAGGTCGTTATATGGTATATTCATGCTTTGGAAAATTCAGTCCAAAATTTCTTACAGTGAGTTGAACAAGAAATTTAATGGAAAATTTGATATTTACTTATCATGTATGCATTTACCAAAAACAATTATCAATAGTCGATTTCGGTGTCATCTTTATGTCTTGATGCATTGAGCTTGCGGGGCGCCCTCGCACATGGTCCGGGTATCTGATTAACCTTTTCATTGCTTGAATGTGAGAACCCGTAATAAAGAACGCTGAATCGGCTTCGTCCGGCTCGTTAAGAACTTTATATCTATATTGGGCCTTCAATAGGAAATACGAAGAGATCTGAACCACCTCAAAATATGTATAAGTAATTTTAATTAGAAGGATCAAGACAACGAGGTTCCGCGATAAAAAAATAGACTGTATATAGTTAAGTAGATCAAGGACAAATATGACTCGAGATTGCGTTTTGGCCGTATGATGAATTGAAATTGTGTGATGATGAATTAGTTGGGAATTTTATCTTCGGTGAGATATTTGAATTTGAATTATATATTTTTTTATTTTATATGAATTTTATTCTGGATCTAAAAGTATGTTTACTTTTAATGTCAATATATTTGTATTAAGTATACTCATTCGCCATTTTTAAATTAGAAAATTTAGTATCAGATTTGAATTAGCAATCTCAAAATCTTTCACGGAGAAAAATGAGTCAGCTAAAGTTACAGTCTACTAAATAAGAACAGAATAGCTTTTCTGTAAAATTTACCGACTTTTCTGCAGAGCTTACAGAATTTTCAGTAATCTTACAAATATCCTGACACTTTCGGTAAACTTCATGTACTTTTTATTAGAGTTTACAGTTTGTAAATGTCAACTTGACAGAAAAGTTCAGTAAATGTTACAGAACATATCCGCAAATTTATAAAATTACTGATAATTCTGTAAACTCTGCCAAAAATTTGGTAATCCTTACAGAAAAGCTATGCTGTCCCTAATTTAACAGAAAGTCGTGTAATTTTGGCAGCATTTTTTTCTGTGTGTTATATTGAAACTCTGTAAAAACTAATCTTTAAATTTATTACATCGTACGTCTATATTCCAATTAATTCACAAAAAATGTTCTGTATTTAATCCAAATTGAGTCTTAAATTAAGACTATTTTTGTTTATGTCTAGACCAATTTCAAAATATGTATAGCACAAAATGTTCATTTTCACTAGACACAAAATTTTCCACAGCAAAAAGTGCATAGTTAATGCAGGCAAGCAGTGAACAATAGGGCAATCAAAGTGAAGTATACATTAATTAGAATCACTGTTTATCAAGATTATAAAAAGTGATCTGGGTATAAATAGTAAATACCCATTGCACTTTAATCACCTGGAATTTAATAAGACAATGCCTTTGATAATTTAAATCTGATAAATCGATTCTTTATCAATTTCCTCAAGTAAATATCAATCAATGTCAGGAAAAGATATGCGAAAATGTATGAAGTTTATATTCTTGACATTATTTGTATCAAACATAATAAATTGAATGTTTTGAGCAGATGAAAATAATGGTCAGTTTGGGAGCTTATGTTGAAAATCATTCGCGCTTGCAAGATTATATGCGCGGAATGCGTGCGCAAACGAATGGAGACCTTCGTTCTGCGATTTTGATTTTTTGCTGGACAGAGGCCGACTACAATAATTATGTTTCGCTCAAGGCTCTGTCTCTCTGCGAAAAGAAAGCTACGGAGCAAGACTCGGTTTCATGAATATTACTGCTATTTTATAATTGGCCCTTTTAGCTACTCGATTTCGCATTTATGTGCACCCAGAATGATTAAATAAATCAAATATTCCTACAACTTGTTCACAGAAAAAAAATGCTTAAAGATACGATTGGCTTAACTTTAGTTCAGGCTTAATATTATTTACCTAGGCATTATTTAAAACAGCTTGCCTGATAAATATTGGACAAATTAAATTACTGTTTTAAAATCATTTTTGGACGACCTTAATTTAAGTAAAAATATATAGGCCTAATTTAAGTCCTGTGGTGGCTAGTTTTAAGGACCCCATCTTAAGCTAGTGGTCTTCTGTATCACAGTAAAAACGAATAGTTAAAATTTTTATACCTTTTTTTTACCTTCAGTTTAGAAGTGAGCTCAAATTAAGGAAAAAATTATCTGGATTCAAGTAAAGTTTATCTGAATTTATGAAAACGTACAATTAAATTCTGAATTTCAGATCTTGACATATAAAATTAAAAAAAAAAGTCTTGGACTTTTTCTGTGTATTAATCATCGATCTATGTAATCTGATCCAAATCGTGCAATCCCGTGTTACGATGGTAGCCACGAAAACGGTTTGATAATTTCATGGCAAGAATTTCATAATAGTATAATTGCTTTTTATCGCCTCTGCTACAAGTTTTAAAAACTCTCTCTTCCTACGACCTTGCTTTGTCAAGGTGTAGGAAAATATCACTTTTAATATATGCGCAAGATCATTAGATCTTCAATTAACAATATTGAAAACCGCATGGAGAAAAATACAAATCGGTAGTTAACATCCTGGACTTGCTTCAGCGTCAGAAATAAAACATATAATTCTCAAACCTTATTTATTTTATATAGGTACATACAAATATATAATATAATTCTATTCTAACTCTAATACTATATAGGAAAGAGTGGCTGTCAGTGGGTCGGGCAATAATCGAAGTCTTAATTAAGCGTATATTTTACGTAATTCGTGACGTTAAATAACGTCAATCGCAAAGTTATATATACTTAACTACATATGATGCAAATGTTACCCAAAAGATATAGTTGATATACAAATTTAACTGTTTTGTGAGACAAATAAACTGTTCTAATTTCTAAGGCAGTGACCACCTGCACCAAAATTTTAGTACTAATAGTCGGAGGTTTTCAGTACGAATAGCGGTTCCTAGAAAATAGGACTACTTCAGGTTGTCTAATAAGCAGGAAAACCGGTAAATAGCCGGGAATTGTTGCCGAAAACCTGATCGGTTGCGACATCACGTGAATATGACTTTTAGTGGCTGTTTTCAGTTTGTTTGTCTTAATAAGGATTACGAATTTTCTGCACCATCAATTTTATATTTTTGTTTAAAAATGCAATTTTTGGGTTAAACATGGACCATCAATTTTACCTTTTCCGTTAAAAATGCAATTATTTGTCTGAAAATTATTTTTTTTTTACAGAAAATAGAATTATTCCATATTTGATTGAGAGTGGATCGTTTTTAAGAGTAAATTCATGTATTTTGTTAAAAATTCGTCTTTTTTGGTAGAAAATTAATGTTCTTTTGAGAAATTCATCTTTTTAGTAGAAAGTTAAAGTACTTGGTTAAAAATGATTTGTTTTGTTGACAATTCATATTTTCGGATTAAAAATTGAACTATTCGGTTAAAACTCCAACTATTTTGTTGAAAAATCGTATTTTTTGGGACAAATTCAGTTCTTTTTTATTTAAAATTAAAATCGTTTTTACTTGAAATAGAATTTTCATTGAAAATTCATGTTTTTCGGTTGAAACTTAACTACACTAGAGTCCCTCTATAGCAGCTGGCTCGGGGGTACCCTTAATCAACAACCATGCTATAGAAGGACTCTCCGAACCGTTCTTCTTCTTGCTTGTGGCTTCTTATAGCGCCGAACCGTAAACATCGCAACTCCGCTGACCTTACAAACGCCTCCCTCTCGTCCCCTTGCACCGCCTTCTCTGGTATAGAGGGAACTGCTATAGAGGGACTCTAGTATACTTGATAAAGGCTGAACTACTTTGTTAGAAATTCACTTTTCAACTATTTTGTTGAAAAATTGTCTTCTTCAAAAATAAGTTAAATTTTGAAAAGATTAAAAACAGATGACAGATCAGTGTAAATGGCTGTGTGAAACACCGCCATTTACATTATTTATCTGTCACTTTCTTCCTTAGGGTTGAAAATTCGATTTTCGACCCGCTTCACAGGCATCGAAAGTCGAATTTTTGATTGGGGTATGATGAAAAATAATTCAAAACCTGTACAAATTAAACAAATTTAAAGCAAAATTTTAATTTTTCACAATTTTGAACAAACAATATACATCTATAATTGGTGTGTGTTTTTGTGTTGCACAGGGTGAACTGCAATTTTAAACAGTCTGTGTCGCCGGACCCCGTGTAGCAAAATTTCGTGGGGCTGTGCTTTTTCTGTCTAGTCCGCCTTGAGTCGACACTGGAGCGCCACAGGCTGACTGTCCAGTGGCTAGACTGGAATGTAACGCTCGGATCAACTAGTTTCTAGACAGATCGTCTATTTTGATAAAAAATAATTTGTAATTATATAATATAATTATTTTTTATTACATAAAAGTCTAATATATAGATTTTGCAGTTCATTAAAAATTAAAAAAAAGTTGTTGTACACAAAAAATGAAAAAATGAGTTTCCGGAAATCGGTTTATGAATTCCTAGGATTGCTAGGCCACGCAGTTTCTCCAGGGGTAGGGCGAGAGACGGTTGCGACTCCTCGGAATTTACAGTAGAGTAGTACTCAGTGGAATATATTGCGCAATAATTTACCCATCTAAAAGTTAAAATTTTTGTCATTTTCGTCGGATATGAATTTCAATTCATTACATCGTAATATTTATTTCCATAAAAAATTAACAATTTTTAAACCTTAATACGTTAGACTTAATTATCAACCACGCAATCAATAAATAATTAAAATAAATTAAATGAATCATTTATGTTAAAATTGAGTGAGGCAAATTCATAGTAGTCATAGTCATAAGTGCGAAAGAGATGCTCTTATGCGCCATCTACTAGTGTCTCACTTGCACTCACGCTTCTCTATGACTACTATGAAGTTGACCTTACGGTATAAATGTATCAAAAATTTACTATACATATAATTCAATTAAAAGAGAATGTTCTCAAACATTATTTTAAAAGATCGCTGTTAAAAATACGGTTCTTATATTAAGATTTCAATCATCTTCAATAATTATTGCTCCATCAGCTATATGCATATAGATTTGAAATTAGTAGATTTTTTTGCGAAAAATAATAGTTCTATCAAAAAATGAAAGGTATTGTTGAATTTCTCTCCAGGAATATCTCCATGTATTTTTTTATTACGTAAAAAAATGTTGTTTTTTTTCAAAACAAGGAGATTGTTTATATTTGGGATCTTTTTGTAATTATTAACATTCAGGACTAGATGAGCCTTCCCTGGTGTTTTTTATTTAATTTCCCAAACTTTCAACTAAACCTAAAACCTCAAATAAAATTATTAGTATTTAAAGCTTGAAAAAGTAAAAAAATTCAAAGCAATGAAAAATCAACCATTTTTAACTGTGATTATTTTCCAGAAAATTTCAACAGATATTGATGAAAAAGTAGTACAACATCGTGAAGTCAGATGTACATTTGTAATTAAATCTTTTAAAGTCACCTGAAATATCTGAAATCGCGTGAATTAATTTAAAGAAACTTGAATTCGTCTGAAGTCACTAGAATTATGTTGAGCTCTCCTGAAATATCTGACGTCATTTGAGTTCACATGGAGTCAGTGAATTCTTCAGAAATTTCTGAAGTCACTTAAAATCACTTAATGTAACTTGAACTTTCTTGTAATCTCCTGAAGTCACATGATATAGAGTATGCTCTGGGGTTGTGGGTCGAAAAAAATAGAATTGGAAGTCAAAAACAGCTTATCACGGAAAAGTTTCCTTTTGGGTCTCTTATAAGCTTTTTAAATTTTGAAATAGATTTATCAATATCCTGAGGTTTCGCCGAGCAAATATAAGTTTAAAACATTCCTAATTCAGAGTTTTGCAAAACCTGCTAATATTAATTTTGTCGTATACTATGTTCAGTTAAAAAAATCCTGTCAGATTTCAATATTTTCAGTTTTTCTTGGAAAAAGTCTTATTTTTATAAACCTCAAAAAACAAAAATAATGTTTAAAAACTTTGAAACTATCGTAACAATGTTTTAAGCATAATGAAATTTTCTCACATTCAAAATTTACCTAAATACATATTTACACTTTATAATTCGACGAAAAAGTTTTCTTAGTTTGAGGTTAGAAGTCACGTGCAATCTCAATCATCGCCACCACCACTATTACCAATCACTGACTTGGACAAAATTTATAAATTGAGTTTGGCTCAAACTATCACTCAAATTTCCTTTCAAGAGACTTGAAGAATGTTAATTTTCACAAAATTTGCCACTTCGTAAAGTCTTACGCTTGAAACTTCCAAGTAATAAGAAAACAAAGAGAATAATACTACGCCATCTGTCATCGATGTTAGGAACTTTGACACTAGCTGGGCCCAAGCTCGAGACATTGCAAAATTCAAGCTAGACCCAGGATAGGGGCCTCCAGCCTGGCCCAAGTATGGAACCGGGAAGAAACTTGGCGATTCTGCACGGGCAGTACCTACCGTAAAACGACGTAAAGTCGCTCATGCAGGGTACAGTTGCTCACCTCCTAAGTTATATTTTAAAACATTCAAATCAAATTTCTTAGGGCAACAAATTAAAGATAATCGATTGTTTTAATTAGTAGAGCTGTCAATCTTTATTTTAAAATTCGTTTGGTTCGAATTGATTGATAAGCAACTTTACCCTACATGAGCGACTTTACCCCGTTTTACGGTAACTTCAAATTTCAAGAAATTAAATTTTTTTCGGTTTATTAATTTTAAAATAAAATATGCAGTCTATATTTCTGCAGATAATATAAATAATATTAAGACAATATGAGTGAAGTAAACATAAATGAATTTGTATGTATCCATGTTACAATAAGTCTAACAGAAAAATCTAGTGACACTTCTGCCACAGAGACAATTTTTCGACATACTTGGAGGGAAACATAACCTCCATGACAAATTTCACTTACTAATTTTCTCTGTTGAGCAGCAGCATTGTATCGAATTTGTGACCAAAGCCCATCGTTTATGATAATTTTTTTTTGCACATTCAATACATAAATTTATTAATTCACACAACCTGTGAGGTATGTACTCGCCACCGTGTTTAAGCATTTCAGCGCTAATACTGTCTACACCAGCAGCCTTACCGTTTTTTAAGTTCTTAATTATATCTCTAACCTTAGTGACACAGACTTTTCTAATTGGGTTTTCTAATGCATTATGTTCTGTGTCGCAGTTTTGTTGTCCTATATCTTCACCTCCTAATAGTTCTTTAAAAGAGTCTTTTAAAGCATCTACTATCCCATCTATATCATATAGCATTTCACCTTTGCTGTTTCTCAAGCTGACAAACTCTGTACTATTACTTTCCTTCAACTGTTTATATAATAGTTTCATAATTCCTTCAAAGCGGTTTTGTATTTTGTTCTCTTCTTCTGTTCTGATTTTCTCTTTACTCTCTTTGACTAGCCGTTTAACTTTCCTCTTTTTGTGTCTATAATCACTTTTGAGCCTATTTCTCTCCTCGTCGCTAAGACCTACGATGTTCAGCGTTTTTTTGCGCTTCTTTCTTTTCTTCTTGGGCTGCCTCAATTTCATCATTCCACCATGGATCGCCAGATTTTCTTCCTACAACCGCTCGAGGGGTCAACAACTCGTGAAGTCAGGTGTACACCTTCGCTGACGTCACTGGCGTGAAGTCACTTGAATTCACATGCAGTCACTGAAATCACTTGAAGTCAGTGTACATTCCATCGGTCGAGTTGTGAACCCCTCGCAACCGCCGTACCACACACTTCAGTCGCACTCCTAACAATGCCATCCACAAACAAGGCTGATGCGGCCTCTACATTTTTATTATCTATTAGTCTCATCCAAGTTGCGTGATCTATGCGTTCGTTTACCTTATTCTGAAAATCTATTCGCACTTCCGGTTTCTATAAATTTTCAATCTTTATTCGCGTTTGTTTAGTTTTTTTTTGTTCTCTTTCTTCTCCATCCCCGCCCTAAATTTATTTTGGAGACTAAAAGGTAATGATAAGTTAGATAATATCTTTGCTTTTTTTCGAAAGATATCGTTATTAATTGACCCAAGTATCAAGACTGTAAAGAAGATTTTTTCAATTGTCATTAGGGTCGATAGTATTTATTTTTGTTCTGCAATCCATTTTTAAGAAATATATAATTTTTCTTTTTAAATTAAAATAAAGTTCGGATTTTTTATGTTTCGTCCTGCTAGACTGACTCACCGGACTCTTCAGTAAGGCTATGTGAATCAGTTCTGTCTTAGACATACCTTTCAAAATTTATGCATTTAACCGTTTATATGGCCTACATTAATTATAATTGTTATTTCTCAAAAATAACTATGTTTGTTTCTAAATTTTGCAGTTAATAATATAATGCGTTTCAACCGCACATCCATGGATGATTTAAGCATTGTCTCGTGTCTCTAAACTTCTCGTAGCCTAAGCTACAATCAACTATATAATTATTGACAAAATAATACACTGTTTTTTTTCAAATAATTCAATTGATTGATTACTTAATTAATTGTTTGATTCACTGATTGAATAATGTATTAATTGAAGTTAAGTTGAAAACTAACGTTGAATGACATCAAATTCGAGTTGCCGCCCATAATCGAAAATTGGAAGATAGTTTCACGTATCAGTTTAAAATTACTGTAGTTGTAATTCAACTTAAAAGTAGCCTTTTTGGGACTTTACTAAAAAATTGAATCATTTTTTCCATTTTCCGAAATCGAGAGTGCTTAAAAGCTTCTATTTCTTGAGAAATAGGAAAATTTCGTTATGATTGCTGCCCATTTCAATATTAAATTATAATTAATTAAAAAAAAACAGGGTTTTTGATCCCAAAAAAATAAGGGTGTGGGGAAAGGGATTGAAAAAATAAAATTAAAATTTTAATCCTAAAAACAAGAAATATTTTGTAATAAATAAACAAACAAAAACTTGTTGAATTTTTATTAATTTTGTCTTTTTCTCCTGGATCGAGAGTGCTTAAAAGCTTCGATTTAGTAATAAGACAAAACCTTTCAAACCTTACTGTACTACTAAAGATGGCATATTGTCCACTACAATTAAAAATGAAGACAAATATTATATCCCGTTAGAAATTCATTTTTCAGAATATATCAACCGGTTTTACAAATAAGAGCGAAGGGAAATCACAGGATTTTGCCCATATCGTACCCTTAGGTACAAGCGCATTCAAGGCGACGTTGTCGGGTTTACAGCTATGACCTCTCCTTAAAAAATTTAAAATTTCATATTTCAGAAATTGTTATACTCGGAAAAGCGTTTTAGTTTCTTGGCGACCTCGGACCAGAAGGTTCATTCTCGAACCAAATAATAAAAATTTCTCCTAGTTCTTAAAATATTCTAAAACTTGTTTTCATAAAACTTATTAAATTGAGAAAAAGAAGGTGTCTAAGTTGTGTCAATGTCTCACAGTTATATTATGTGAATAGTTAGTGTCGTCCGAACCAAGCCCTGATTTACGCAGATGTAACCAGAATAATACATAGGAATGTAAGTATTGGAAGGAAAGGAGATGGAAGGAAAATTATTTTTGTTGGTTCATAAATATTGATACAAACTTGTTATGAATTGAATGTTTTTTGATTTTTTACGTCAGTTCTGGCCCCTATCCGTGGCCGGAATAGTTTTATAAAAAAATTTGTTTGTGGTTTTAAAATATAAAATAAATTAAGTTTTAATCCCTATCCGCGGTTAAAACGCATTATATTATTAACTGCAAAATTTAGAAATAAACACAGTTATTTTTGAGAAAATACACATAATTAATTTAGGTCATATAAACGGTTAAATGCATAAATTTTAAAAGGTATTGTCTAAGGCAGGTCTGATTCACATATCCTTACTGAAAAGTCCGGTGAGTCAGTCCAGGACGAAACATAAAAAATCCGAACTTTATTTTAATTTAAAAAGAAAAATTATATATTGCTTAAAAATTGATTGCAGAAAAAAAATAGGCCTATTGGAACCGATTTTTGGTTCCAAGGCAACTGCAACAAAAAGTAACCCTCATAGTGGCGCCACGTTATGTGATTTCTCTATATAAAATTAAAACTGCAGCAAAAATAAACCGTCAGTTTTTATTGTGCAAACGGGTATTCTTCATTCTTTCCTTTGTACATGTGTCGGGTGTATCAAGTTCATTCGAATCATTAGTTTATGAGTATAATATAAGCTCGTTGGAAAGAATTGGTCACGTGACATTCTGGTGTACGATCTTATTTGCAGTTTTTACTCCACCTCCCAGAAGTTAGCAACTACTAAATTTCAGGAGAATACCTGGTTCCGCGGAAAACCCGGATTCATTGAAGATAAAGGAATTTAAATTTAAGAACTTAAAACATTCAAGCGAATCAAAAAAATCGAGAATTCTTGAATTTAGATAAGTTTATTTATTTATTCAGAGTCAATTCTTTATAATTTTGTTGAATATTTTAAATAATAAAATATATTGTAAACTGATTCGAGTTATTATTCTCATTTAAATTCACTATAATTTTTCCGAATTTAATTCAATTGTACTAAATTTAGTTGAATTTTTGTTATTTCTTTGGATTCTTTTGAATTAATTTGAATACTTTTGAATTTCTTTGAAATCAGTTGAATTTGATTGCCTGTCTTTAAATCCTTCTAAATACAATTTAATTTTTTTGAATTCTTATGATTTCTTTGTATTCTTAAATTCAGGTTACATTAAAATGCTAGTCGTTACCCCCTTGCTGCGCCCTAATGTTTAGGTAGAAAAAAAGGATTGAATGAATTTTCATATATAGAATTCCTGAAAATAAAACAAGAATTCAACGATAAAATTTGGACAACCACCACAAAATGAGCCGCCGGATGCAAGAACCAGCTCGACGCTCGAAAACGCATAAAAGTATTGTCCGATCGTCTCAAAGAAAGAAAAATTTAAAAATAGAAAAATCAATTTTTTGAAAATTCAGTATTGTAGAGAATAAGGAAATGAAACTCCTTCCTCTTGGATTTTTGTTGTCATACGTTTATTTTTAATAATAAAAACGAAATATTGAAAAAAGTTTCTCCCTGATTTAATTAAGTTTTAAAACTTAAATCGTTCTAACTCGGCCAAATATTATTGAAATGAGTTCATATTTGCAGGACATATTCAAAATACTCTAGAGATGCCTAGGAAATCATGAAAAGGTTAGCAATTGCTTATTGTTCAATAATTTTTTATTGCAAAGTGAGGTCAAACGATAATTGTGTCTGCGCGGGCAGACGTCGAGTACTTCTTCCAAATGTGAATATCTCAGTGAATTTTTAACGAATAGATATGTGGTTTTTAAAAAAACTTCATGCAACATTGCTGAACAAATCACTCACTGGAAGTTGTTTGAAAGTCGAAGTTACCTAGATACTTTTTACCGGCGAAACCAAGAAAACACAATTATCAATTGAGCTCATTTTACAATTAAATATTATTAAACAATAAGCGATTGTTAACTTTTTCATGATTTTTCAGGCATCTCTGGAGTATTTTGAATACGTCCTACAAATATAAACTCAATTCAATAATATTTGGCCGAGGTAGAACGATTCAAGTTTTAAAACTTATTTAAATCAGGGAGAAACTTTTTTTCAATATTTCGTTTTTATTATTAAAAATAAACGTTTGGCAAAAAAATCCGAGAGGAAGGAGTTGCAGTACCTTATTCTCTACAATACTGCATTTTCAAAAAATTGATTTTTCTATTTTGAAAATTTTCTTTCTTTGAAACTTTCTTGCATCCGGCGGGTAAAATGCTCCTATTGCAATTCCTAAAACATAAAATAAAAAAATTGGTTTCTTTGGACAAAAATAAAAAAGAGGAAAGAAAAATGAGAAGGCAACCAACCAAATCCCCTTCCTTCTCTTTTTTATTTCTTCCGTCTTTTTTATTTTTATTATTATCAAATCAAAGTAAACAAGCATGCATGAAAGAATTTTATTTAGATGCTCTATTCTTGCCAAAAAACATATGATAATATTGGGTTTAATTTATATAAAAAATATAATAGTAATCGATCGGTTTTCGATTTTTCGTCAACCCTGAACCTAATCTGGCAACACTGGCCCAGATATTGCTTTCATCGTGGTTTCAAGCCTGGTTAGACTCACTCTCTCGCTTTCGGCATAAAGGTTCCGGAAGATTTCGCAACATTTTCCCAACCGGCCGAACGAACGAGCCTCTTAAGCGTGCATAAGTGTGCATGAGTGAGCGAGCGAACGAACACACGCGTCGTGCTCACGTATTATTTCATCCTACGTATATAGATATACCGTAGCAGCCACATTACTGACGCCGCCGACTGCCTACTTTCGCTAGTTTTGCGTAAGAATATATACTACACGTATTCGGTTAGCTAATGCCCCGTATTCACTTGCGATAACTAGAAATGCTGCTAAATATCGAACATCACTAATTTCACCTCCATTTATCCGTTTTCCAAACATTTCTTGAGGGTATTTTCATGTAGTTCCTACCCATTAGAATTTACTTCAAAATCTAATGTGCGCTTTTTAAAAATCAAAGTAATATTTAATTTTTTTTATTAAGTGCAAAATGTGTTACATTGTTTTACAATTTCCAAAGAGCATCATTACGAGTAATAATTTTCAGGTAGGTAAATAAAAGAAACATTCTCTATTAAATATTTGTTTCATTGAGGTCAAGACCTAAATATCGTCTCCGTAAAAAAGAACGATTTCACAAAGAAGATTACTTTGTTTTATAGCATCTATGTCTATTCTTGCCTATTTCATCGTTATTATGTATGTATTACGACACCAGATAATTTTCTTTATGTTTATTCTCACTTAATCGTTTCTTTCAGTTTCTTCACGTAAATATAATTTATACCCAAATTGGATTAAATTTTCTTTGTGTGAATTTTGCGGTGAAAACAATATTATTGATCAAGAGCACGGTGCATTTTTTCTTTGCAGTTGCCTTTTGATTGGCCTGCTTCTGATGTTGCTCGCAGTACCTACCGAGTATCGAACCACTTAACGAATAAAAGCGAAAATACTCCGCGCTGTCGAATTTGACACATTCGTCCAATAAATAATGCATTTATACTCAAGTAATTGAATTTTTTGAAATATCTTCTATACTTTAAATTAGGTTGACCATTACTCTATTATATATTTCATTTTTATTTAGTTTTTTGAACAATATCGGGTTTTATCATAAAACTCGTTTTATCCTACACAACCGCCATAATCATTATAAACATATTTAATTTACTATTACTTAAATTTCATAAAGTTCTTTTTACTCAGATAAAGTATGATTTTTAAATAATTTAAGATGGTGAGCACCCCTGATTTAAGGAGATCGATACCGAAAGTCGCCTGGCGGTTTCAAAAGACGCCTCTCTTCTTGTGTACACGATGTCACAATCTTAGCCTTCTTCGGTCGCCGCGCCGGGGGCAGCCAGGGGTTCAACTGTAACAAGTGTCGAAACGTCCGAAACTTTCTCGTTTAAATGTCCCGCCCGCCAATCCGATATTTGCCCAATTTCAGTTTTCAGCGCCTCCACTGTGAGTGAAAATAATTATCGGTATTAAGTATCATCAAGCTCATGAATCTCGAAATCATAAAAATCCGATCCCTAATAACCGATACCTTCTGGCGTATTTTTTAAGTGGTTTCAGAACTTGTAACATGAAACTTCGATTTCTATTTTGCGTCATTCAAAAATATATACAAAATATAATGTACTAAATATGTATATGGATTAGTGACATTACATAGTCTGTGAGAGAAATATTTAAGTTGGACAAAAAACGAGTCGATTAGCGATTAGCTATAGAAGTAAGAAACTCTTTTTTTTTTTTTGTTCAACATAATTTTTTTAGGTAAACAAAGGGTTTTTCAAAAGGACCCAAATTTTGTTAAGAGAAAAAAAAATGTTGCTGCTTCTACAATAGCAACCACGTCGTTTTTTTTTGTTCCAACCAAACATTTTTGTTCCTAAATTAGAAGAATACAAATCGCCTTATTATCTCTGAAAAAAAACAATATAGGTATACTTCCTGAATGAACGATTTTGCAATTCAAACTACAGCTTGTCTGATCTGAAATGTATTTGGCTCATAGATCAATAGATCAATGTTGGTTATAAATCAGATATTTAATTATATGAAAAGTCCACGGTTGTCGTCCGTGAAAGGTGTGCATCAGGTTTGGATGCCCCCATGTGATGATTCCTTGAGTACCCACATTCCATGTGGGTACTGGCGCGGCGAGCAAAACGTTGCGTTGCACGTAGGTTATAGTTGAGATAATGAGAAAGCACCTTTAAAGGTCCTCCCTCTGAAAATCGAAGGACGATCGCGGCGCTGGCCTCGAGATCGAAACGGTTTCGAACGTTGCGTGCGTCGCTCAAAATACCTACACCATGCACTATCACCCTATCCATTCCATTTCTATGGAGGTCACCCGGTAGCCTAAGTGGGTCTCGAGCACTTGGTTAGTATGTCATGGCATACCCGCTATTGAATAAACTTAAACTCAATACCGGCATTAATAAACGCCGCGATGATTCGCAATCCTTGAACGTCACCAGATTAAAAAAAAAAAAAAAAAACCTGCAACATATTTTACTCGTGTCATAGAAATTATGACTTTTTCAAGGAAAGAATTATCAAGTTTATATTTATTTAAGGTTCTTCTTTTTCATCTGCAGTTGGAAAAAACTATAAAAGTAACGATAACAAAAGTGTCAGTTAAAAAAAAAAATAAAAAAAAAATGGTGGGAAATTTTGTTTTATCTCATTTTTAACGCTAAAAATTTGCATTGTGCCTGCAATTGTTTTTGTATCTCTAAAATATTTTAACTCTAAAAAATACCGAGCTTTTGAGGATCAGCGTTTTACAGTGTTTTACATTTTTCTACATTTTCTTATACTGTTCACGCTCTTTTGCATTTCATTGCAATCAAAATTCTCAATAGAATGCAAGATTTTTCTGAAAAATATGTATTAACCTTCAACACTTCAAAAACAACGAGAAGAAAAATCTGTTCTAATTTGCGCATGGGACGCTGTTACGATTTTCATAAGCAAAAAGCCATACCCAAAAAGCACGGATTTCGTGCATTCTTTCGTAATCAACTATACATTGCCATGTTAAAATCGCACAAATTCGATTTAACAATAAGTACGAAACTATTCCGTGTGAAATTCGGAATAGATTTTTCTCGGTGTTTAGTTATCTTTTTTGTGTATCCTATTTTTGAATAGGATAATTCAATGCTGTTATTTACAATTTAAAACAGTGGATTAGAAAAACCCCGCCTAGAAAAATTCAGTCAATAGAAGCAAAATTGAAACGCTTTGTCGACGTGAAGCTATGTGAATAGGGGAAAGGTGCCTAAGACGAGCCCCTTTCCATATTTTCCGAAAATTTTCGATTTTAAGGAATTTTAGAAGCAAAAGCGATTATTGGCATCATAGTTTGATGTTTTATTTACAAAGTTCACACGCTTAAAAGTTCAAAAAATGTTTAATAGGCAATGAACTTCGATGCAGCGTATTGTTTAAACATATTCTTTACATTTGTGACATATTAGTTACGCAAAATATATTATAAAACGTAAAATAAGCGTTAAATAAGGTCTAACAGAAAATAAGTGTAAAAAAGTTCAAGGACTATATATTTATGAAAAGTTATAAAATTTCGAATATTATTCATCTCAGATCCAGAATTTACTGATATAAATCAAAAAAGGAACATAGTTTAAAAATTTTCTTATTCATGATGTAAAAGCAATAAAGAGGTTAGGTCATTACCATCGGGACCATCGGAAACTCATAACACAGAAAAAACTAAGTGTAAACTTTACCCGGATTTCGGCGTAAAGATTACCTGCAACAAAAATTTACCCATGTGGGTAAACTTTCCCTGACGTCTCGGTATTTTTCTGGTTTTACCCACGCTTGTGGGGAACTTTTGACAGTTCTAACGATTCGGCAAAACAGCCTTTATGAAGCCGCACTTATCCGATTTGCCTGTTACACCAACCATCAGTTAACTTCACTTCAGCGATTCAAAGCTGGTGGCTTCCAATTTTCAAGACGGTGGTGACAACTTTCATGAGAACAAAAGACAGTTTCTGCCCACAGAGGGTAATATTTGTGTTTTACCAAGATGAACAGGTAAAAATACGAAATTACCTGCAACACTATTTACCCTAAGTTTTTTCTGTGAAGTAAAGCAGATTTCGCCTTTACCTACATTTATCTAGCCTGACCGGGGCTCGTCTTAGGAATTTCGCATGATCACAATTTTTTAAATATTTTCATTAAATAGCATAAAAATTAATAAAACGTAAGTATCAGTTGCAAAGCTAACAAAATTATCTATCAAACAAAAACATAACTTACTGCTTCAAATCATTAGAATTTATTAAATCACAACTTCTAGAACAGGTAAAAGTGCGTTCTCTAACGTACGAAAATAATTTTTCCTTTCTGTTTTTGTTAATTTACTTCCAGTGCAGAAAAAAACACTTTCTAAATAACTAGAATTTTGCTGAGCACGTATTCGCATGCGTAAGTGATGACTATAAAGTTTTCGTTCAAAAATATTAAGGGTGTCCCGTCTTAGGAGTGCGCGTCTTAGGCAACTTTCCCCTACGACTTTAGTTTTTTACGCACCATAGCACCTGCCATTGCAGGCTGCTTCGCAGCACGTAAAAAGGTGCACTATAGATAACATAAATTCTCGTGTAGATAGTTACACGCATATTTTTTTAAATTATTTATTCCGACATTCTAATACATAAATTTAGTTTTTCAAAACTTGCCGATGATTAAAGATTGACACTTCGCTTATTAAGAATGTTAGTTCTCTGGATAAAATAAGATTTTCTCTTAAATGGCTCGAGTAGTTTGCTAAAAATTACAACGAGTAACGACCATCGATTATAGGTACGTGTATTGCAAATCTTTTGGGATCCGTGTGACGACCTTGAGCTCAATTCTTCGATCCGTTTCGGAGATATTGCGTATTCACGAATAATTGCGCGAACTTAACGATAAAGTTACAAAACAGTAGATACCAAGTGGACATAAAAAGATACGGTTAGGACTAGACAATGCTCTTTTTGTTATACCAGGCCTTACAAGAAATCGCTTAACACTCGTTCGTCATGTACTATGTACAAATATTCGTTATATATATATATATATATTTTTTTTTTTTTTGTACATAACGTATATATATATATATATATCTACGTTCTGTAATTTGCAGTACAGATCGTCGTTCTTTTCATGTTACAAAGATTTTTTTTGTTCTGGACATAATAAATTAATATATTCAAATACGTATAGGCAGTGTGGCCGTAGGTCAGGGAAAACCTGGAAATCAGGGAAAAGTTGTTTTGAGTTTTGTTGGTCGGGGAAAGTCACGGCAGTGTCAGGAATTTAAAAGAAAATTATCAATAATATACTTATGTTATCAAGATTATACTTAGTTAAAACCCGTGGGTGCGGTTAACTGCTATTGAATTCCGGTCTATATCTGTTTCTGAATTTTCTTTAATTCTTTTGAAATATTGTAGGGTATGTTGAAAGATTCCATGCAATTTTCAACATATTTCAAAGGTTTTAAATATTTAAAAGCTTTCAAAGGTTTTGAAATATTTTAGGGTATTTTGAAAGATTTAAAGAAATTTTGAGTAGATTTCAATAATTTGAAGGTATTCCGAAGGTTTTAAAAGATTTTAGGGTATTTTTGAAACACCCAACAAATTTTCAAGAGCTTTAAAAAGTTTCAAGAATTTTCAAAAGATTTCAAGGGATTTCGAAAGATTTTAAAGGATTTTAAAGATTGTAGGGTACTTTAAAAGATTCCAAGACATTTTCAAATGATTGTCGTGAGTTTTAAAAGAATTTTCTACAATTCCGGATGATATGTAACGATTTGATAGGACTTATAAGTTTTAGAATATTTTTGAAAATTCCAAGTGATTTCATCAAATTTCCGAGTCTTACAAAATTGTTTAAAAATGTCAAAGGATTTCAAAAGATTGACAAGGATTTGAAATATCTTAGGGTATTTTAAACAGATTTCAATAATTTTAAGTTATTCCAAAGGATTTAAAAGGTTTTAGGGTATTTTTAAACATTTCAAGGAATTTCCAAGAATATTAAAAAGTTTTAATTTGTTTTAATTTTTAACCAATTTTAATTTTCTTTCAATTCGCCATGGATTTATATAAATATAATTGAATTTATCTAATTTCCCTTAAATTCTTCTAAATTCACTCCATCTTTGCTGAAATTAAGAAAATTTTTCGGATTTAAAAAAAATTTCCAGTTCATTTAAATACTTTTGAATTTAGCATCCATTATTTTGAAATCTTATGAATTTATTCTGAATTCGTTAAAATTCACGTGCAATTCTTTTAAATTTCATTGAATTCTTTTGAATTGTTTTATATTCAAAAGAAAATTAATCAAAACAATAAAGTCAGTTTTTCACTCTTTTCAAGTAAATTAGGATGTGCAGCCCTGAGAATAAAAAAATAAGTTATAACTTATTTTATTCGTCAGTCAATTTTTAAAATCAAGTTTTGTAGTCACCCTGGTAGGAGTTCAATATTTAGCTTTTGAAAAGGAAAGATATTCTCAACTTTTATTACAAAAATTTTATTTCTATGAAAATATTCTTCTTTTTCAGATCAGAAATTATTGAGTGATGTTAACAATATCTCTTGAAAAATTTCGGTTACCAAATATTTACTGAGTGATAAGAAAATTAGGAAAAGAAAAATCTTGTTTAAGAGGAAGAAAAACCACATTTTTCAGGGTTTCGCAATATGTACAATGTACATTCTATAAATCGGCTAATTTTGTACACAATTCCAAGTGAAAAAATCCCACGAAAGCTCTCCACAATAAACATATTTCAATTATAAATTCGGATTTGTGTCCTTATTGAGAGAAACACCTTTTGTCTCTGAAAACTTGTTTTAGGTCTATGCTCAAAAACGTAATAAAAAGTTTTGTGAGAAATTCTTTAAAAATGAACCGGATTTTGGTTAAAAATGGCTGAAATCTAGATCCAAACCCAGACTTTTTTCAAAAAAAAAAAAATGTATTGTTACTGAATGTCAAATGGATTTTTTTTTGTCATTTCAGCCAAACTAATGTTGATATTAAAAGATGATAAAAAGGACCAAGGATGCAGGGTTTTCTTTCAATGTTGCTCTAAAATTTGTAGGTGGATATAACGTATTGCATAAGAAATATAGAAAAACACAAGATGAAATTAGGAAAAACTTGTAGCTTGAAAAATGCCACATTTGTACATGAAATTGGACAATATTAAATCAGGCATGAGATTTTTTCGTACACAATCGGGCTGACACAACCTACCACGAGTGAGTTCGTTTTTGGTCCCACTCGTCGACTCTCGACATCGTTTTCGATATCATTACGGTCGAAAGTGAAAACGCCGCGGCGCGGCGTTTCATTGGTCGAGCAGCTGGAGAGATGAGATGGCAGGCAACATGGCGTGGTTGTAGTAGTTTGGTGTGAGCGGCAAGCACAGGGACGAATTGTTATATCGCTGGATAAGAATGTATGTCTAGTTTAGTGGGTAAGTAGGTCGCGAGGGAAACCGTCGGTTGGTTACGCAATGCAATTCCAGAGTTATACAACTATTGACTCACCGGATTAACAAGTAGGCTGGGTGAAAACGAAAGCTACAGAGCTCGTTCTTGTCTCGCTTCGTCCCGTTTTGTTCGGGATGCCTTCTATCCCATACTATACCTATATTCGTATGCATGCGATTATACGTACATAAAACACACGCATAGCTTGAGGCGAACTTGGACGTCGTGTCTCAATCGGTAAGAACGCTACACCGACTACGACTACTGTACGTATACAATGCATAGGGATCAAAGTTGTGCAAGGTGATGCTAAAAACCGTCTAAAGATGATAGCGGCAAGTGGCGCTACTTTTAATAGGGGAAAGTGCAGGTTCAAATTTATGTGTATATATATATATATATATATATATATATATATATATATATATAAATGTTGTAATAAGGTTGTCAATTTCTTTCTTTGTGCATATCATTTTACATCAAAACCCCCGAGTAAAAAATAAGTCCTTTTGGGATCTCATGAGGATCCTGAATGAAGCACCGAGTATAAAATAAATCAGTACTAAAATACAAACTTTTCCAACAAAAATTTTACTAAGTGCCAACAAACTTCAACATACCAAGCCTCACAGACCGGCCCCTATACATCCTCTGTATCCCCTAGTTGAGGTTCCTAAAGTACCATATTTTCAAGATTTGGTTCCTATGGTACACTATTTCAAGCCCATAATGTAACTTAAAAAAATTTACAACAACATGTTAGCATCTGAGTGTTGTACAATTCACTTCTGCAGATATAGTAGAAATATAACCGTAATATTTTCGTCTATATAGTGAAATCAAAAAATAAAAATTTGAAATAAAATTTCGTTTCGGCCCCTGCAAAAAAAGATTCACTTGAAATCAATTGATGGCAATTGCGAAAATGGAATCGTCAATCGAGAATTCTGGGGAAACGCAATTCAAATCGAACATGGTGAATTCTATTCAATGTCCAATTGCTAAATATGCTGTATAGAAATAGTGCACCTCTCTATTGTAGTGGATTGATTAAAAAAATGACAACTTGCGTTTCAAAGTTCATTTTTTGAATGATTTTGAATAAGTATCATGTTGAAGTATTATACACCACTATCTTAAAATAAAACAGTGAAATCTCACAGATTTCAGTGAAACCTCACTGGTTTAAACAGCCAGAAGTGTGTCACTGACAATCAGTGAGAATTCGCTGGTTCATTTAGTGGAGTTCCGGCACTGGTTTAATATGTGAGGTTCACTGGTTTCTCAGTACCATTAGTCATCTGGTCGTACGCCTTGTCGTCTGTCAGTTTAAGACTTTTTTCAATTGTTAAAATTTTTGAAGTTGAAATAAATTCACAAGGAAGTTATCCTGTTGATTTCAATTGCGAATTGTCCCTTCAATGTTTCCAGTTCGTCTCAATTGTACCTATCTTTTTTGCAGGTGTTGCTTCCTGAGAGAATTTTCCATAACTTAATGAATTTTATACAAAAAAAATAATGTACGATCAGCGTAAATAATAATTTTTGTTTCATAGTTGTTCAATTTCATGTATTAATTATTTATTGTCCATCTGTTATTTATTAGCAATTTTGGCTATTTCCTCCATATTATCCAAAAAGGAAGTATTTGTTTGAATTTTGATAGAATAAATAGATCGATTTATACACAGGGACATGCATTGCCCTACACTGAGAGACTTTTTGTTGGAATAAATGATAAAAATGAATGAGAATTTAGTATAATATCGTTCCAAAATAGGGAAAACAGGGTTTGCGTATCAAAAATTAATATAGTGGTTTTCAGCCGGCAAAATTAATATTTTTGTTTGAACAAATGGAAAGGATGTTGCATTAACTCTTATAAAACTTGCGAGAATTTAAAATTCACTTTATCAAAGTTGACAAGCGAAGTTAAAACGATATTAATACATTCTATTCGAAAGAGTGAAAACATCTATTGAAGTTGCCATACAAAGCATATGAGAATCTCAAACGACTATATGAAAAATAACTCACTCCACCAAAAGATTTAACCTTTAGAAGGAGGAACTAAATACACAAATGAAATACAATTAAATACGGAAACACGCGTACAATTATAATTTGTATTATTATATACTTAATTTATTCAATATATACATAATCGAACGCTTAATCGCTATGAAAAATCGGAATCTCTGCGGCGAGATTCGAACCTAACTTACCCAAAGCACTAACGCAATTTATCCCTAACAAATAAACCCCACAGCTCACTTATATTATGGAATATTTGGCAAAAATCTCGGCAAAGCGGCGTCGTTTAACAATTCAGGACAGTATGAAAAATATCTGGGCCCTGTTTCACGAGTGATTTGTTGCTTCAGAAATTTGGTTAATAGACAGGTTAAACATTTTATTATTTTCAATGATTACTTTTCACACGATTCAATATTAAAAGTATTGATCTTTGGAAACAATAACGCCGATAATCTTGAAATATGTCAAAACGTGAAATTGAACCGAATTTGATTTGGACCGACCGTGGCCTGTGTTCCATGCGTTCCATGTTCAGCTCTACCCAATCGGGCTCGACCGGAAACGGCGGAAACACTCGAGGAGCATTCTCAAACGAAACTACATATATGAAAAATCAAGAATAAGGATTTCATAGTTTGCTATGCATCTTAGGTTTCTGTCAACTTCATATTGACAATATCAATTTCTAAAATACGTTTTCGAGATTATGATATTCACCATTTTTTTTATTCAAATTATTTTTCGAAAACTCAGTAAAAAGAATATCATTTTTTCATAGTGTTAATTCTTGAAATGGAGATTCATAATATTTGGTATTTAGAATACTACTTTGTCGTCTTCGTGTTTTAAGTACTCGTATGATAACATTAAACTTCGGTACAGTAATACGAACAATTGTAATAAAAACTCGGTTTTCCCTATTTTGGTACGATATTATACCAAATTCTAATTCATTTTTTTCATTTATTCTAACAAAACGTCTCTCAGTGTATTGTCACAAGAATGTTTACTTACTAAAATTTAAACCGTTTTATGCTTATTATTTATGCACCAACTTTTTAGAAATCTGGTAGCAAAATAAAAACTATAATAAACTTTTAATTCACCTCTAGTATTGCTGGCTTATTCTTCCTTACGCTGTTAGAAATATGTTGAAAATTCAACCATTTTTCAACCACTTATGTGGTTGAAATCTCGTTCATCCACGGAGTAGAAATAAAATTCATTCAAATGTAGTTGAAAATTCAACTAGACGTTTACAAATACACAATGCCCCCTCATACTTCCCGCGAGGCCAGACCCCAAGGAGAAAAAGTCCCGCGAGGAGTTATTTCATACGTTTGCGTCGTGAGATCAACGAAATTAATTAAGGACATAATATTCAGGAAAAGAAGCAGCTTTAGAGAAGAAAAACAAAAGGTACGCTGGAATAATATTATCATAATGAGAACATTTCATTCACAATATCGGTACTAACTGCTGTATCCTTTTTAGGTTATGTTTACAAAAACGAGTGTTGAAAAGTTTGTCTAATTTTCAACTACATTAGAATGAATTTTATTTCAATTCCTTGGATGAACGAGATTTCAACCACAAAAGTGGTTGAAAAGTGGTTGAATTTTCAACATATTTCTAACAGTGTAATGCCGAAAAATCCCTTGGCAGTTTTTCATAGGGGTATAAGAGGAACCTTGATACGAAATTCTGACTCCAAGTCTTACTTCAAGTTATGGGTTAAGCTTTTCGGAACATTAGCTTGAATTTTGAACAAGATGAAAGTCTGATTGTTGGAAAGTGAAGTTGTCCTTTGTCATGAAGTATACAGTACGGTTAATTCTGTAGAGTTTTAATTATAGAAGAATGTATACTGTTAGAAATGTTCGGAAAATTCCGACACATTTAAGATACTAAAGTAACTGAAGTTTACGAAATTAGGTTACTGAAAACAAAATCCAGTTACTTTTATGGTAAATTTACTAAATTTTTATTAAACTTCAGAAACGGCATCTGAAAATTACAAATAGTTTCGTAAAATTCCTAAACCGTAACAGAAATATATGTTATCGTGTAACTGAAAGAAGTGCGCAGTTGCATGCGCATTCGATGCTTCTCGATCGCGTTCGTAGGAAACAAAACATTTGTTGTTCAGTGATACTCGGTGGCAATAAAGTGCAAAATGTATTGGAATAATTCCATATTGAAAATAATTTGTTCCAGGTTTCAATTGGATGGTAAGTCCGCTATTTACGTCAAATGACGCCTTCCTGGATAGATAGGTTAAGTCTGTGATTTTTAATCGTTCTCTCTTTCATTGCTCTTACTTATTATTTACAAACCGTAGATCAAGGAACTGATATTGTTTGGTTCATTAATTTTAATATAAATTTGCAGTGTATATTTGTATATAAAACATATCTATGTTATATAATATACTCAATGAATCAAATGTGAAAAATCGACACATCATAATAGATGGGCTTTGATCATATATTCGATGCAATTAGTGTATAGTACTATTATAACATAAATACATGAGAAGTCGTTTGTATCAACTTCACTCATATTATCGTACTATTTATATTCTCAGGGCAAATATTGAATATTGAAAAAGTTCAGGATTTTCAAAAAAATCCGTTATCCTGCACAGTGATTTTGCCCTCAAAATTTCGACCTCGTTAATTCTTTTTATTTATTTACTTTTGTTCGAGATGCATCCAAGGCGAACATCTCGCTCGCCTTGCCCTAGTCTCACCGTCGGTCAATCGGCTCTTAAGAATTTTTTTTTTTTTAACTCTCGCTGCGTCACTGAAAATCAGGACTGTACTTACATGCCGGTAATTTGAGGGGCTGATAGCTAAAGCGGGTTAAAAAATCGTCGTAACAAAGATAAGTTGAGAAAGTTGCAGACAAAAACAAGTTAAAAGAAATAAAGAAAAACGATATATTATAATATAATATATCGATATATTATAATGTACTATACAATCCTCATTTTTCTTGTTTCTTTTTAACTCGTTTTTTGCCCGCAAACAAATTAACTCATTTTTGCTCAGACGATTTTTTGAACACGCTTTTACTATCATCTTCTCATTTAAATGTAATGCAAAGAAGAATCTAGATATTCAATTTTTTATAAACTAAAGGAAATACTTTTCTGGAAAAGTAAGGATCTACTATAAAAAGTATGTTTTTAATTTTCATAATCGCACATTTCTTTTCCCAAATTTTTACCCTTGCAGAAACAAATTGGTTTCTTTTTCAATTATTTAAAGGCACTGACTAGTATTACGGATTTTTCCGTAAAACTAACCGGTCAATTATAACACTAGGGCTAATGTTACTGGAAATGGGGTTAGTCTTACGGGAAATTCCGTAACGGAAGACAGTTCGTTCTTTAAAACAACTGTTAATCAATCCTGAAATATTAAATGAAAAAAAAATTACATTTGACCTTCGGAGGCAGGAAATTCTATGCGTTTTCAGAACGATACCTATTGTAAAAATAGTAAAGATCTTGATTGAGTTGATATCTAGCGACCTTGCTTAGCTACGCACTTGAAGCAAGCGCAATTTTTTATCGAGCTGTTGTATCGAAGGTAATACGCGTTGAGATTATACGGCATAAACTTCCATTGACGTTGCCGACCTGCCTCAATTCACACTACTAGTGTTACGCGCGTATAAATGTCGCGACGAACGAAAACTGTGTCGTCCTAGAGATGTCATATTATCCACATTAGATTTAGGAGTGGCGACAGAGAGAAAGAGGGGGATGAATGTTCCGAGGAAGGATATAAAGATTTTTCTGTATTCTATACTTTTTTACATTTTTCAGCCGCTTGTCAGTCTATTCTTTAGGTATTCTTTCCTTACTGGAAAATCATGGCTAGTTGAAAATAACTTGACAAATTAATTTAATTTAATTATTTAATTGTTATTTAATTGTTTCCGGTATTGAAACAGTCCTCCAAAAATATAGTCTCGACTGGCTCTATTCTAATGCCTTTTTATTTTGATCCCACTAAACGATGTTTTAGTACAACTTTTTTGGATCGAAACAGGACCGAAGTGAGAATCAAATTTTTTCTGTTTCTCTTAAGCATGAAGTTGCAAGAAATTTAAACAATTGCCCTGTGCATTATTTTAGTTCGCTAGTACGGTACCACTTCTCAATCTGAAGTTAGCAAAGTAAAATAGCACGAACGAAGGCTTCAAAAATAGACGATTTGGTATTATAACAGGACGCTAAAAAAATTATGCTCAAATAAAATGGAACCATAGTTTTTACAGTGTATTCCCAGTCATTTAAATTTTTAAATTCAAGCTTCAAAACTAAACAAAACGGTTGTTTCGTAGTTTTGGACAAAATCATTTTTAAATAGTTAATTTTAAGCTACACTTAGTAGGCTTCGTAAAGAAGGACCCCAAAA
This sequence comes from Andricus quercusramuli, assembly GCA_932178445.1. NCBI lineage: Eukaryota > Metazoa > Arthropoda > Insecta > Hymenoptera > Cynipidae > Andricus > Andricus quercusramuli. The sequence goes on from CAKNXH010001458.1 coordinate 109,800, forward strand.
TCCGCCCCTTTTTTGCGCCCAATGTAGTTTTTGAAGGAAAGAACATAAATTGACGCAACGAAGCTTAACATAATCGTCGATGCATGCTGTAACCGGGTATGTCATTAGTTTACCCTTTCAATCCCTTCTAACACTGGACAATTGACAAACTCCCCCTAATTGGGTTCTTGGTCATAAAGTACTTTCCACTACCTGATAGGGGTAGTATTTCGGGTTTCAAGGTTTGAAATGGTGCTGAGTAAACCCTTATCTCTTTAAATATACGACTTTTTAGAATAGGATATTTGAATTACGCAGGACATCCATCGAAATTAGTGAATGTATGTAAGAACTGTAAGAACCATTGTTCTTTTTACATCTACAAAATCATTCTATTCAAAACTAGAATATGCATAAACACTGTGAAAAAGAACTTGAAGCTAGAACAGTTTAAAAACCATATATCCATAACCAGACGTATTTGATGTATTTCTATATTTCGAACCATGCAGATAAAAGGTACACGAATCCTGGTATGGTTGAAAGGTATTACATGTGGTTTAGTAATTCAATTTTCTCAAGAACCAGCCATGCAGAGTATGGCTGGATCACTCCAACTTTAGGCTGAACGAAAGCTTGTTTAGCCCGCTACCAGAATCCGTTTGTTTGCCGGCGCCACCTGACACAATCTGAAGCGACGCTTGTGTGCTTGGTCACGCGTTCCGTGTTACATTCGTTAATTAACAAATTAGGGTTCAATAGCCCATTAATACAAGTTTTTTAAAGAGAAACTTGAAGGGGAATGTATTTGGGCTGCAAGGCGAATGTAAATTTCACCTTGAAACATACTATAAACTCTTAATTTTTGAAGAGTTCAAGCCCGCATAGAAAATTATCGGAGAAATATTCGGGGCCAGGGTATACCACCCTGACTAGAAGTGAATCGTTTTTGTATAGTTAAACGCTAGTCTGGATAAGGTAATATAGAGCTAATCATTCGGTCTTGTGAAAATCTACTTTAGATGGTTGACCTTAAAAATTATTTCAAAGACTGTTTAGATGATGAGGGAAAAAATTACTTTTTTTCTCAGTCCATTTTTCATTTTTCATACCTTTAAACATCCTAGCTCTTTTTGGAAATCTACAAAAAAATATTTGAATCAGACACTTGCAAATTATTTGGTTCTGACGGGTAAGCCTGCACCCGATTAGCCCGGGTAAAAATATTTGGTCTTGATTTTGTCTTGAATTTCATCAATATGTCTTCAAGACCGTGATGTCTGGTTCCGTCTCACCAGCTAGACATTGGAGATATTTATGGCTGTAAACTATGCCAAGACAAGACCACACTGTTAGAAATATCTGCTTGAATTTTCAACCACATGTGGTTTTATTTTATCCGACACAGTAGTTAGTGAAATTCAAAGCAATTATAATTTTTCAAAACTCTGGAATAAAACCCATGAAGATTCCTGGAAAATACTGTGCTTTGAAATTCACTAACTGTACCGAAATAATTCTGATAAGGTATCAGTGAGTTATTTCGTACGTTTGTGTCGTGTGATCCGTGAGATTAACAAAGTGCATATAATATTCAGGAAAATAAGCAGCTTTAAAGAAGAAAAACAAAAGGTATGTTTGAATTATAGGACCATAATGAGATGCTCGCCCAATTAGACAAAGTTTTCAACACTCGTTTTTTTAAAAACATAACCTAAAAAAGCATACAGCAGTCAGTGCCGGTAGTGTGAATGAAATTTTCCCAATATGATAATATTATTCCAACGCACCTCCAATGTCCTTTATTAATTTCATGGATCTCCCCGTGTGGAAATGTTGTCATGGCGCTAGCTGGGCCCAAAGTAGGAAAAACTTAGCCCCAAATTGGGGATTTATACAGGACCAAACCACAAATGAAACGCCTAACCCGGCTGGAGCTTAACTTAACGACCGACTTGGCCCCAACTTGGCTTTATTTATTTTTCTGGTCTCAACCACATTAAAATTAAAAATTGTTTTGCAAAATAGATAAATGAGTTAAAACATTTATAAAAAACATTGTTTATTTAAAATAAAAACTTGAAGTAGCTGAACATGTTAGGACGAATTTTAGCTAAATTGCGATTTTTATCAGGATTCATAATAATTCAATTGATGGCCCTTCTTATACATTTTGCATACAAACTAATTATTATTTTACTGGTTTCCCCTCAGTTTCGCGGCTTTAAAGTGCCAAATTTACTGAAAATATTTGAATTTTTACATTTTCACAAGTTTTTAAATAATGCGATTAATGAATTAATTCATTTCGTTATTTCAGGCAAAAAATGTAACCAAAAGTAACCTTTTCATAAAATGAATGTATGAAACGAAATTGAGGTTACATTTTCTAAACTTTAAGATCAGGTAAAATAGATACCGTTTTTGCTGAACCTAAATGAATATTGCAATCGTTAATTTACTTCTGTCCAATCACTATAAAATAAAAAGGAATAAACATACTTTACACTTTTAAACACTTCTCAAATTGGAAGTGTTTTAAAGAATGGTTAGAAAAATGATGACGTCGACTCGAATCCACTGCTGCTAATGCTGGGATATAGACGTGCTTAGCTCACTATTGGTGGTAAATATAATTTTTCTCCAAGAGGTTTTATTGTGCACTTCAAATTGTAAAAAAGAAAATAAAAATTGTGATTTTGCACCGAAATAAACTTTTTCCAAAGCGAATCTGAATTACCCTTGCGATTTTCAACCACGAAATTCACTTGTTTCATTTTAACGAAGTTGCCGCATTGCCAAACAATGTATCGAGGAGACCGACAATCGATATCAGAGTTCGGCGCACAAATTCAAATTTACATGGAACTAAATTGATTATTTGATTATATAAATTAAATATAATTATAAATGATAATATATTTGTAAGCTAAAGCAATTATTTTAATTCATTTATTTTAATCATAAATTGATTGAACAAATCGAAAATTAATATTAATATCGTCTTTACAGAGGGAATAAGTTTAGGATAATTATTTATTTATTTTGCCGTAGAATTTCTTATCCAACTTCGTAAACGTTGTCTGATAAATAATACCAAGTGATTTTAAGTGTTATTTTTATTTAAAATTGTAATTTTAAAAAACATGAAAATTATGTAGATGTCCAACTAGACCTTATTGTAATATCTGTATAAGGAACAAAAAATCAACTATTTTTCATTTATACTTTTTTGCTCTGTTATTAATTTACTTATTCAATTTTTGGTAATAAAAAACATGGCAAAAATCATATGAAATATTTTGCGTAATCAGAAATTATAATAACAGAAACTTTATACAAAAATAAAACTTTCTATTCTCACTAAGAATCTAAGAAAATAAATAATACCTCCATTAGTTACTTTTCTGTAAACAATATTTCAGAAAGTGTAATTCTGTAAAATAATGTATAGTTTATTGAATAACCAAGGAGTTATTGAATCAATTTTAATTAAAATTTCGTAGTCTTATTAATTTGCAAATTATTTATTCTTTTATAAAAATACAATATTCATATTTTATTTTTAGGTTTGACTTCATTGCGTCATAAACATACATTATTTATGATTTATTTACTTACTTTCGCGACAAGTGCTTTTCACTTTCGGCATTTCTGATAATTTGAATCACACTTCAATAATTAAGACAGACGGAATCACAAAAACACTCGCCAACATAACCCCAAACCAACCTACTTGTCACTTACTCTGTTCAAGATAGGTTCAAGATGGAGCCCGACTGCAAACAGATGCACAGCCAAGTTGATGGCGCTGCAATCAAGAACTGTAAAACGGACTTGGTTCAAACTAGATTCAATATATTAACCCTGTTGTAGCCATGAAATAATTTTCCAAGTTGGGGCCAAACTTGTAATTGGGCAAACATTTGGCAATTTCCACACGGGTCATGACACAAACGTACGGAATAACTCCTTGCGGGACATTGTGTATGCGCAAACGTCTAGAGAATTTTCAACTACATTTGAATGAATTTTATTTCTATTCCGTGAATGAACGAGATTTCAGTTGAAAAGTGGTTGAATTTTCAACATATTTCTAACAGTGCAGGTAGACTTGTCTTAAGGCAAGAAGTGAAAGTCTTGAGAAATATACCGAATTGCTTCTAAAAAAAATTATATTACCAATTTGTGCCTTTAACATTTGCCAGGATCAAAATTACTAGAGTTTTCGTTTGTAAATTTTATTGTCCACTATACTTCGACCTCTATAAACTATGGACCCCACCGGTAGGGCCTGCCATTTCCAGGAATCAGGTAGCTAGGTTAGGATCAAGTAGTTGACATCTGCTGAGGATTATAATTTTACAACCCGTAAATGTTGTAATTTTATAAGAACTAATTTTTAAATAAAAAAATTCGGAACCTGTCTGTCTCAAAAACTGCAGGTATATAAAATTTTCCATAAAAAGATTAAAACTGTCATTTTCTAGAAGTATCTAGTGAACTGTCTAGATAGGAAAAAATGGACAATATTTTTAGCTTCGCCATCCAAAGAACATAATTATTGCAGATAAATAAACTTATTAATACATAAAGAATGAGTACCTTGAAGATAAATAATGTAAACATTCTATGAAGTTTGAAGCGGATTAGTGATGACTCTCAGAGGCCTTGGTCTCGAGGCATACATTTTCGTCTTCAAGTCGAAACTATTCGTCTTAAGACATCAAAAATAATCTGGTTCCGTCTTACGAACTAGACATTCAGAACGACTTGAAATTGTCTTGCATTGGTCTTTACTCAAGACCAAATCAAGGCCCGAAAAGGCCGTCTAGAACATATGGTCTAGAGTCTAGACTCTACACAATGTCCTATAACTGGACGCAAGTCTTCCCCGTTAATTTTCTGCACGAGAGTGCCGTGAAATTGTAACATCAAATTACGTTAAGAGACTCTATAAAAACCTTCAAAAGACTTGACTTGTAGCATGTAAATTTATATTTCCTTCAATTTTACATGTTTTTCTTCAAGGTTTTGCACGAAAAACTGTTATTGAGAACGAATCATTTTATGCTACGGGGTTCTACTTTGTATTATGACAGCCATTCCAGTATAGCTGTATCAGGCGAACTGAAATGTAAGATTTAGCCATACAATTTTATAACTTAGGAATATGATTAAGGATAATTTACGGAAAAAATATTCTTGGTCTAGCTATACGCCTGTAGGATACCTCTTTGACTTTGACAACAGCGCCATCTAACACGCGAACTATTGGGTATACCGAAGTTATTTGGGCAATGTTTATGAAAGAAAGCAGTCAGTACGAATTCGTTTTTATCAAAAATGGAAATCTTCGGTTTAAAATTAATTGTTTACTTTAAGATTGTTCGTTAATATTGAATTGAAATTCAAATTTCTTCCCAATAGTTCCAAATTGTTGGCGCTGTCGTAGCTATCCAACAGGCATATAATACGTAATCATAATGGTATGTTAAAAATAGCCATTCCGTATGGTTGTAGCTGAACTGCCAATACAATATGGTTGAAATAAATAGGAAAAAATTATAACGGGGAAAAATTAGTTAGCTTATGCTTAAAAGAGGGCCTATTTATTACAAATACTTAGTTTAGACATAAAATGATTAAATGATTCACATATACGCCTGGCTTGAAGGAAATAGCCACAATATAGCAATAAAAACAGTATATACAGGTAGTAAAGCGAGTGTAAGGGTAAATGGGAAACTGAGTGACTGTTTCGATATTATGCAAGGCGTGAAACAAGGATCCGTTATGGCCTCGGGGCTATTTATCATATTCATGGATAAGTGTCTAACTAAGAACTGCCCTCTTCGATGAAGAAGGTGTAGATCTCGAAACAGTCAAGTTATGTTGGTTAGCTTTCGCAGATGTCAAGATTGTTATGGCAAAATCACTCGAGAACCTGCAAAGGATGTTGAATAAACTTGATATAAGCATGAAGAACATGGGCCTCAAATTTAACGTGAATAAAACGAAAACCATGGTGCCCAAGATGATGAGAGATTATAACAAGTTGACAAGTACGTATATCTAGGTAGTCTATTCACTAACGACGGAAAAATAGATGGGGAGTTAGATAGGCGCATAAATAAGGGTAAGCAGGTTATCACTTGAACTACCATATGCACAAAATGGGGTATAGCCCCACGACGGAGTGCAGGAGGTGCGACAGGGATGACGAAACATCCCTGCATGTATTATGCCAGTGCCCGGCATTAGCTAGGCTTAGGCAACAGACCCTCGGGGTCCATTTTATGGAAACAGAGGAAATCGAAACGTGATCAGTGGTTGACATACTGGGCTTCGTTAAGTGGTCCGGGGTCGACTGCTGAGAGTGTAGAAGTAAGGGTGTGGCACAATAGGCTTTATAGCTTGAGCGCCAGGGGAGTTCTACATGGATTTCCCGCCCGCATTAAACCTAACCTAACCTAGATAGGCGCATTAATAAGGGTAAGCAGGTTATCGGTAGAGCAAGGTCCATCCTCACAAATAAAAACATCAAAAAAAGCTAAAATGGTCATACATAATTTTATATTCGTACCGACTGTACTATACGGTAGCGAGACATGGACCTGTCAAGAAAAGGACAGGAGTAAAATTAACGCGATCGGCATGAAACCTCTGCGCATAATATGCGGGAAAACACTGATGGACAAAGTCCGAAACGAAACAATTCTCCAAGAATGTGGTACAGGAGAGACACTAGTTGACATATGGGAAAGAAATCAATTAAGATGGTTCGGACATCTTGAAAGAATGAAAGATGAACGACTGACCAAGCAAAAATATAAAGGTAAAGTAAATGGCAGAATGCCCAGAGGTAGACCGCCGAAAGAATGGTTAGAATATGTGAATGAGACATTAATCCGAAGAGACATAAGAAGCCATAGAAACACAAGAGCTTGCATGAAAAAATGCATGGACGTGAAGGAAGCTAGAGCAGTATGCCAGGACAGAAAAGTGTAGCGACAAATAGTTTGTAAACAGAGTGACAATAGTGTGAATGACACCTGAAACAAAGACCTTGGACACAAATGAGCCCAAGTGAGGAACCATACATAACAATTTTGTAGGCTCCTTAATTGGGCGTTATCGCTAGAGAGATTGATCAGAAACCTGGGTACAGGTTTATACACCTACATACGTATCTAACTTATACCTATACACCCATCTACACTACTATTTTCGAACCGATCAAGTCACGCCTACCCCCAAAGGGAAATGGCTCAGTGGTATAGTAATAATAATAATAATAATAATAATAATAATAAGATGGCGTCATCCCGTGACGATCAGGATGTTCAACTCATAGGCGGAAATACCATTCAACATCTTGGTATTGGACAAACATATACATATCTTGGAATACCGCAAGCGGAAACCCAAAATGTGCATGATTTAAAAACGGCCCTTGGAAAAAGGTATCGCCAAATGCTCAGAAAAATTTGGGCTTCCGAATTATCTGGAAAGAATAAAATCCAGGCGACCAATATGCTGGCCGTTCCTGTACTGCTCTATACGTTTGGTGCAGTAAAATGGAACGTCGATGAGTTGAAGCAACTTGATCGAAGCACACGCAAGATGATGACAATACATCGAAGTCTTCATCCTAGATCTTCCGTACCTCGGATATATCTCCCTCGCGATAAAGGGGGTAGAGGCTTGCTAAGCTTGGAGTGTCTTCATCGAAGAACGGTTCTGGCTACAGCCTGCTCAGTTCTAAAAAGCACGGATTCCCTGATGCGACTTGTACATCAACATGAAGTCGCCAATGCTGCTGTGTTTTTATACCATGCCGCAGATAGGGCCGCAGAGGAGCTTGACCTCCCATTTAATTCCAGCGACACTACACAAGGGCTAGCATCACTAACACCTCTGGTGCTCAAAAGTCGTATACAGGAAGCAGAACATACGCTCCTGCTAAGAGAACATGCTGACAAACCCCTTCATGGTAAGTTCTACGGCATCATACGTAGAGAAGAGCTCTCAATGGGTCTGTGCAACATGTTTCTCAAGTCTGCTGGATTGAGATCGGAGACCGAGGGATTTCTTTTTGCCTGTCAAGACGGCGTCATAGACACCTTAGTTTACCGCGAGCGCATAATGAATGTACCTGTACGCGATACCAACTGCCGAGCGTGCAAGCAAGAGCCCGAAACACTTGGACATGTTCTCAGTGGATGCTCTAAATATGCATGCTGCGCGTACATAGAGAGACACAATGCAGCTCTAAAAGTTTTATATTACCATCTTAGGCATTTCTATGGTGTTGATCTATTGCCCGTCTTGCCATACGCCCAGGGGGAGCTCGAGTCAGTTGTGGAAAATGATCAATGTAAGATCTACTGGAATTTCTCATTCTCCACCACTCAACGTATCAGTGCTACGAAGCCTGATATTGTCCTCCAAGATCTGAAAAAAAAGATCATTTACGTGATTGAATTCTCGGCACCAGCCGATGGTAATATCACGGCAAACGAGGAAGAAAAACGGGCGAAATATCAAGCACTTCTGTTCGAGCTGAGTAGACTGTACCAAGGCTACAAAGTCCATCTTATAATTCTCATACTCGGCTGTCTTGGAGGTATGAAAGCTTCATTTATCAGCCAACTCAATAAGATTCCGGCTTGCCAGCGTCAGGCTCATTTAATCGCGAACCGGATGCAAAAGGCTGTTCTTCTGGGATCACTCCATCTGGTCCGTCAACACTGTTCCTCTTAATATTCTACAAAGATTGGTAGCTCTAAAAAAGTATCCAGAGGTGAAACCTTCATCTCCAACTGTCTGGTCTGCCGCGTAAGGTCATCCGCGGCTAGAGACCTGACTCCAAGGAACAGTGTTGCCCGATGTTCTCACGCGTAAATTTCCCGCTCTTCCTTACCTTCTAGGATAGAAGGAGCAGAAGCGGATGACGTACACGTTCCAGTAGCTTTGGGATTGGTTTCTTTAAGGAATCATGATCGAAGCTTCCGGAGCCTACAACTTCTATAATAATAATAAGCGAGATGTGGAGCCACCGCTGGGGGCCACTGCTTGCGGGACGGTGGTGATGGTGAGCTGCGAGATGGTCAGGCAGATCTCACTAATCAAAAAGCTGGCCAGCAAGAACATCTGCGACATACGGTAAGCAGTGAAACATCAACTGCGTCTGCTGAGGATGCTTTGGATAGCGTTAGCTATTTGCAGCCAACCACTTCAACGGAAATACCGTGGGAAAGTCGCATTGAGAGATCTTATCGCTAAGGTGAAGGACATCAGGACTAATCTACTCATCTCAGAAGATCGAGCAATGGAGATTAAACAGCAGGTTGGTTTGGAGTGGAAGAACAACGGCAATGAACAGCAGTTAGAGGAAGCCACTTCACACGAACAAGCAGTGACAATTGATGTTCTTCCTCAACCTGGTGATGATCCAGCACCACCACATCCTCCGGAGGTAGATGGCCTAATACAACCAGTGCCAGAAGCCGAGGTTCAACAACCAAGGAAGCGATTAAAATGGACATACCATATAAACAGAGATGTGATGCGCTTTTATTTTTTGGCTTTATGCTGCAGGGTACTACGTATATGCTGCCTAAAAAACCAGACGCTCAAAATCCATCTGAATTTCGACCGATAGCCTGTCTTCCAACAATATATAAATGTCTTACAGCTATCATAGCAGATAAGGTATATTCTCACTGTGACGAGAATGACATCCTTACAGAAGAACAAAAAGGGTGTTGTAAAAACTCCCGAGGCAGCAAAGATCTAGTCACCATAAACGCAGTTGCCATGACGCAAGCTCGTAAACACCAAAGGAACTTGCACATGGCATACATTGACTACAAGCAAGCGTTTCCTTCCGTACCACATGACTATTTCCTTCAAGTCTTAAAAGTATACAAAATTTGTCCACGCATCATTGACTTCCTAAGTCGTGCGATGATGCTTTGGGGTACAAGAATCAAGTATTTTGATCATGGACAACCAAGGATAACTAGATCAATACGCATTAAGACGGGTATATTCCAAGGAGATTCCTTCAGTGCATTATGCTTCTGTTTAGCGTTGAACCCACTGAGCGAAACTGTAAATAGCATGTCTCATGGGTTCCGAGTAAATGATAATGAGGATGGTCATCAAGACCCATCTTCTATACATGGATGACCTGAAGCTATACGCTAGTTCGGACGAGAAACTGCAGCAAGTGATTGATGTTACAAAGCAGTTTTCCAATGATATCAACATGGAGTTTGGACTAGATAAATGCCGAACAGTGCATTTAAACAGAGGAGAATTAGGGACCGCAGAGATAGAGAACGATTTCGGAAATGACATCGAGGCAATGGCTGAGGGCGAGTCACATAAATACCTGAGTATTCTCGAATCTAGGGGTATTCAGCATACGATAGTTAAGAGAAGCCTAACGACTGCCTTCACGAAAAGACTCAGATTGGTTCTGAAGAGTTCCCTTAACTCGGCAAACAAGATCAGGGCAATCAACACCTATGCCATCCCTGTTCTCACATACTCCTTTGGGCTCATCAAATGGTCGAACACTGACCTCGAACGATTAAACAGAATCATCCGCGTAGAAATGACGAAACACCGAATGCACCACAGTAATTCGGCGATTGAAAGGGTAGTTCTACCACGACATAGAGGGGGCAGGGGCATTGTAGATGTCAGAAAACTGTGTGAGTCACAAGTTATACAGTTGCGAGACTATTATAACAGCAAGCGAAATGTTGCGCTTTACTATGCTATAGAGGAATTAGAAACGCAATGGAGACAGAAAGCCATCCACAGCGAACACCCCAAAACGCTAGATCAATATGAAGTGGATAGTGAGGCATCCAATATTTGGCTGAGAAAGGGACTCTTGTATCCAGAAAAGGAAGGATTCGTCATTGCGATTCAGGGTAGAGTTGTCAGCACCAGGAATTATCGCAAACATGTGTTACATCAAGACGTGGTTGACCGGTGCCGATTATGTGGAGATACCAACGAATCCATCGAGCACATTATTGATGGTTGTCGCGTAATGGCTCAAAGAGAATATACGCATAGACATAATGATGTGGCGGGCATTATACATCAACAACTTGCCCTTAACCTAGGACTCTTAACAGAATGGATGCCTTTCTATAGATACATTCCAATGTCCGTTTTAAAAAATGAAGATTATATCTTATATTGGGATGTGACTATCCAGACAGATCATCACATCCGAGCCAATCGACCTGACATGGTGATGCGAGAGAAAAAAGGTGGCAGAGTCTACATCATCGACATTGCTTGTCCGCTTAACCGAAATTTGCAGGCAACCTATACAACCAAGATTCATAAGTATAGCGAGCTGAGGCATGAAGTTAAGGCAATATGGAGGAATGTGAAACATGCATCTATTCATCCTATTGTGATTTCGGCTACAGGCAATGTGCACGCAAGATGCACTGAACATCTTGAACATTTAGGAGTCAGTAGGGTACTGGCGGCAGCTCAAAAGGCGGTTTTATTAAACACCTGTCGCATTGTAAGAAACTTCCTAGACCATCAGGAAGCAAGTGACTAAGAACCTATGGCATGATACATGGTAGCTCTAAGAAAGCATCCAGAGGCGACTGGTGTCACCTTCAACACTCACGGACGCTGTGTAAGGATAACAGCGGCAAAGCCAAACTGAAAACTACACCATGCTTCTAATTTTGTACCAACAACATCATCGTAAATGATTTCAAACAACGTATTGAAATAACTTATAACATCCTCATCTCATCAGTCACTTGACTTAGGCCGTGGCTATTACGAAAAACCGGGTTCACCAGAGAAAAAGTTTGAAAAAAAAAAAAATAATAATAAGCGAAGGGATGTGGCGACCCCATCGCCCGAGAGCTCCGGCTCTTGCAGTCAGCCGCGTTGTTTTGGGCTAACTGCCCAATGCAACGAATTATGCGGTTACGACACAAGTATCGCGCAGTGTCACCCACAATAGGCCTCTCTCGGATGGAGGCCAGAGGTCAGTTGGGAGTGGCAATAGGGACGAACCAAGGCGACGACCAGGTATTGACCCCGGGCAAACGCGAGAACATCGATTTAAATGGTCGGACCAACTCAGGAGGGACCTTCTTACCTGTCGGCAAAGAAGCTCACCGGGGCGGAGAGGATTCATGAAGAGGTTACATGAGCGTTGGGTCAATATGCACCCGGAATATGCTCATAAAACGCCTCAGTATTTAAGAGATTAATTAATAAACCACCTTTGCAGATAGCCGATAATGCCAACATGAGAAGTAGGAGATCTATCCACCAAAAAGTCTTCCTCAGGATGGACAAATTAGTTGAAGCTAATACTGCTCTCCGCGATTTGCGCCCCAAAGATGTTAATCTCTGGAATCTGAACTGTGTAGTTTACGAGAAGGCGGTCTCCCTGCTTAGCGACGATAGAAGTAACGATACTTCGGTACGTCTGAGTAAGACACGCGAGCGTATTGCACAGCTTCAGTTCAAAATTGAAACGGCGAGACGGCATGCATCAAATGTTCAGTGCGTGATTAGCTACATAACATCAAATAAAAAGTTCACTCCAAAAGTTAGGTCACTTGCTCGAAACTTGAGGAAAGCAAACTATCAAGCAGCACTGGACGCAAAAAGTAAGATCTCTTTTAACAGCGAAACAGCGCCTTGAACGGCGAGTTAGGTGGATTCAGGAAAATTCCACCTTTTCTACCAATCCTTCCCGTCTGTTCAATAAAGCGTCATGTGTAGTTAAAAATCCGCCTAGTCGAGAAGAGATTCAAGTCTTCTGGGAGCAAGTATATTGAGATACTTATCACCTAAATGAAGGCGCTTCTGATATATCGCTCTTTCGTAATTTTTGCAAGAGGCAAAGGCTACAAGGTCCAGAGGAAGATTGTCCACTAATTACTGCTGAAGAAGTGAAGAAAGTTATCGCTGGAACGAAGAACTTTTCAGCACCAGAGCCAGATAAAATCAACAACTTTTGGTGGAAGAAGTTTACTTCTACGCACCAACGTCCAAAGAACTACAGGCCCATAGCTTGTTTAAACACGAGCTACAAGCTATTCACTGGCATGCTCAAAGAGAGGATATTGACATCTATCTAGCCGGTATGGAGTGTAATAGTCGAACAACGTGGATGCAAGAGAGGGCTGGCAGGTTGCAGGGAGAACCTGTTAATAGACAGGTGTATTACCCAGGACTCGATCAGGTATCGACGCAATCTGTCCATGGCTTGGATTGATCACCGTAAGGCATTCGATAACACAAACCAAGAGCTACTTATTAAGCTCCTTGAGTGCATGGAGGTGCATCCAAAAATAGTGAGATGCATAAAAGAGCTTATGCTCTTGTGGCGGACAAGATTTGTCATAACATCTGACAAAAGACAAGTGACTACAAGCTTTGTCACATATAAGAGGGGGGTCTTTCAAGGAGACTCTCTAAGTCCGATACTTTTCTGCATCTCCCTCTTGCCTCTATCTATTGTGCTCCGAAGCAAAAGCTCTGGATACCTATGTGGCCCGCCGAACAGAAGAGAATATAAGGTCAACCACCTTTTATACATAGACGACCTTAAACTCTTTGCTTCCTCAAAAAAGGACCTTAACATCCTTGTAGATGCGGTAAATAGGTATTCTAAAGCGATTGGCATGAGCTTTGGACTGGACAAGTGTGCCTGCGGCCACCTACACCAAGGAAGACTAGAAGCTACATCATCCAGTGACGATCAGGATGTTCAATTCATAGGCGGAAATACCATTCAACATCTTGGTATTGGAGAAACATATACATATCTTGGAATACTGCAAGCGGAAACCCAAAATGAGCATCACTTGAAAACGGCCCTTGGAAAAAGGTACCGCCAAATTCTCAGAAAAATTTGGGCTTCCGAATTATCTGGAAAGAATAAGATCCAGGCGACCAATATGCTGGCCGTTCCTATACTGCTCTACACGTTTGGTGCAGTAAAATGGAACGACGATGAGTTAAAACAACTTGATCGAAGCACACGCAAGATGATGACAATACAACGAAGTCTTCATCCTAGATCTTCCGTACCTCGAATATATCTCCCTCGCGATAAAGGGGGTAGAGGATTGCTAAGCTTAGAGTGTCTTCATCGAAGAACGGTTCTGGCTACAGCCTGCTCAGTTCTAAAAAGTACGGATTCCCTTATGCGACTCGGAGACTGAGGGATTTCCTTTTGCCTGTCAAGACGGCGTTATAGACACCTTAGCTTACCGCGAGCGCATAATGAATGTACCTGTGAGCGATACCAACTGCCGAGCGTGCAAGCAAGAGCCAGAAACACTTGGACATCTTCTCAGTGGATGCTCAAAATATGCACGCTACGGGTACATAGACACAATGCGGCTCTAAAAGTGTTATATTACCATCTTAGGCACTTAGATGGTGTTGATCTATTTCCCGTCTTGCCATACGCCCAAGTGGAACTCGAGTCCGTTGTGGAGAATGATCAGTGTAAAATAATAAGCCTGATATTGTCCTCCAAGATCTGAAGAACAAGATCATTTACGTGATTGAATTTTCGGCACCAGCCGATGGTAATATCACGGCAAAGGAGGGAGAAAAACGGGCGAAATATCAAGCACTTTCTTTCGAGCTGAGTAGGCTGTACCAAGGCTACTAAGTCCATCTTATAATTCTCATAATCGGCTGTCTTGGAGGTATGAACGCTTCATTTATCAGCCAACTCAACAAGATTCTGGCTTGCCAGCGTCAGGCTCATTTCATCGCGAACCGGATGCCAAAGGCTTTTCGTCTGGGATCACTCCATCTGGTCCGTCAACACTGTTCCTCTTAACATTCTACAAAGATTGGTCGCGCTAAAAAAGTATCCAGAGGTGAAACCTTCACCTCCAACTGTCCCGTCTGCTGCGGTCATCCGCGGCTAGAAACCTGCCTCCAAGGAACAGTATTGCCCGATGTTATCACGCGTAAATTTCCCGCTCTTGCTTACCTTCTAGGACAGAAGGAGCAGAAGCGTATGACGTACACGTTCCAGTTGCTTCGGGAGTTTAAATGACATTTTTTTAGATAATTTTTTTTTGCATTAATTTTTATTTAACATTTCAAATTTTTTAATATGTTGTAGGACATGTTTTTGACTACCAAAAAAAAATATATATTGTAATTTTTCATCAACATCCGGACGAAATATGTTTGACCGAAAGACGCCATGCTGAAAAACGGTCGCCATGATTTCTCAATTGTGGATCTTCCGAAACACAAAAACTAAATTGATTCTTAAAGAGTGCATAAGCAGCTATCGCATGAACCTCAATTAAAAAAAATATTGATAAATAAACAAATGGTGAAAGTTTTTGATATTTTTCGTTGTTGTAAAAACGTGGAAAACAACGAAAAATAATAAAAACTTTCACCATTTGTTTATTTATCAATATTTTTTTATAATTGAGGTTTATGCGATAGCCACTTATGTACTCTCTAAGAATCAATTTGGTTTTTATGTTTCAGATGATCAAAAATTGAGAAATCGTGGCGACCGTTTTTGAACATGGCGTCTTCTGGTCACCCAAAAAATTATATAAAAAAAGGTCATTCAAACCTGACTTCCCCCTTAAGGAACCATGATCGTAGCTTCCGGAGCCTACAACTTCTCTTATAATACGTAATGTCTAAGAAAAGCTAGTCCGTAAAGTATCCCAAATAATTGTATTCCAACGTTATAGAGTTGTGTGGTTGTATCTTTCGAATCAGAGTTTGCATGGTCCATCTATACTGGAATGGCTGTCGTAATACATTGTAGAACCCTGTAGCAATAAATGATTCGTTATCAATGAAAGTTTTTCTAACTTATATTCTTCTTGCAGTGAAAACATATTACCCATCAACTTTAGCTTAAAAGAACAAAAGAACAAGCGTCACTTCAGATTGTATCAGGTTGCGCCAGCAAACAAACGTATTCTTGCAACAAGCTAACGAAGCTTTCGTTCAGCCAAAAGATGGGGCGACCCAGCCATACTCTGCATGGATGTTTCTTTGGAAAATGGAATTCCAAAATCCAACATACTACCTTTACCATATTAGTATTCCTGTATATTGTATCGGTATAAGTCGAAATACAGATACGCCTGGTTGAGAGGGAAATATTGTTTGATTAATTCGAATAGAAATTCTCAACCATAATCATATGGCTAATAATCCTCAAGCACTTCTTCCAATGTTGGAAAGAAATATTTAGTTACAATTATATTAGGTGCGCAAATAAGTTCTCGCTGCTTGTCAATAGATGGCTCCAGCAGTAAGTGCGGGTCGATTTTTACATATCCAAAACGCCATAAACCAAGCTTAGACATATGGTAAACAAACCGTTGACACATTAGTGACCTTTGTTTTGGCGTCATACTTTTGGTTGTGTGAAAATGTCTGATTTTGTGCCAAATAATCGTCATTTGCGGGAAGTGTTGATTTTCTTCTTTCATTCGAAGAAAACGGCGGCTGAAGCGCATCGAGGTCTCCAAAAAACTTACGGAGATGCTGCTCTAAGTGAAACAACGCAAAGAAGATGTTTGGTGTTGAGATTTAAAAAAAAAATCTCTTTATTTTTTTAATTTAATTTTTCTTTCTTTATTTTTTTTAGAAATGTTTCTTCTCGCTAAACGCAAGAAGAGCTTGCTTCAGCATTAGAAATTACCCACCAAGCTATTTCCAAGCGATTGCATGCGTTGGGAATTATTCAAAAACAAGGCTGTTGGGTTCCCAATGATTTGAAGCCAATGGACGTTGAACGTCGTTGTTTCGCCTGTGAACAACTGCTTCAGCGACTGAAAAGGAAGGGTTTTCTTCATCGCATAGTGACGGGTGATGGAAAATGAATTCATCACAGCAACCCAAAGAGAAAAAGTCATAGGGACTGCCCGGTCATGCTTTTGCGTCGTCGGCTCGGCCGAATATTCACGCTGCGAAGGTTATCCTGTGTATTTGGTGGGACCAGGTCGGTGTTACTCATTATGAGCTGTTGAAACCGAACGAAACCATCACTGGGGAACGGTATCGACTTCAGTTGATGCGATTGAGCCGAGCACTGCGCGAAAAATGGCCACAATATGAGCAGAAGCACGAAAAAGTGATTCTACAGCTTGAAAACGCTCGTCATCACTTCGCCAAACCCTTTAAAACCTACTTGGGAACGCTCAAATGGGAAGTTCGGATAAAGTTCCGAAAAGCGCTTACCTCCGATTAATTTGAAACTCCGTATACCTATGTATTTTGACGCGCTGATCACGAATATGATAGTGAAAATACCCGCAAATTTGATTTTCAAGGTCAAAATCCCCAAAAACTACAAAAATTTCATGTTTTTCCGTTTATTTCAGTAAATACAAAAAATGTACAAAAAAGTTTCAAACAAAAGTTATAGATCTTTTAAAAATACATATTTTATGTTGAATATGTTTTTACCTCACGACTGATAGTTTTCGAGAAAATAGACGATTAATATGAAAAATCACAGAAATATTGCAAAATGTTCAGGGGTGCCTTATCCCCCCCCCCCCC
>CAKNXH010001458.1:127773-185351 GCA_932178445.1 Andricus quercusramuli
CCCCATGACACGTTGGAAAGGAGGTCGTGTGTAACTTTAGTATATTGTGCTACAAGTGCGGAAAGTAGGCAGTTCCAGACGAGTGTGAAGTTTGCTGTACGAGCCAGAGGCGAGTCGAAGGGGAGTTGTAGGCGAGTCGTAGGCGAGTTGGAAGCGAGCCGAAGGCGAGCTGTAAACGAGCCGAAGACAAGCCGGAAACGACCCGAAGATGAGCCGATGGCAAGTACTGTAAACTTCACAAGAGTTGCAACTGTCTACTTTCAGCACCTGTTGCACACGATATTTTTTGTAACAAATGCAGGAAATTTTCGATTTGAGAAACAATAAGAATAATTTTTTTGGAAATTTTTGGAAATTTATGGTAAAATTACCAAAAATTTCCGGAAATTTCCAGTGTATATGTATATTACCGAAAATTCCCAGAAATTCAAGGTATCGAAAGCTTTTTGGAAAAAATCCGAAAATTTCCGGAAAATGCTAAATTTCCAAAATTTTCGGAAATTTATGAAAAGTTGCTAAATTATCGGAAATTTCTGGTCTCCAAAGCTTTTTGGAAAGATTCCAAAAATTTCCAGAAATTTATGGAAAATTGCTAAATTTCCGGTTATTTATGAAAAATTGCTAAATTACCGGAAATTTCAGGTAGCCAAAGCTTTTTGGAAACAATTTGAAAATTTGCTAAATTTCCGGAAATTTATGGAAAATTGCTAAATTTCTCAAATTTCCGGAAATTTATGGAAAATTGATAAATTTTCGGAAATTTCAGGTATCCAGAAATTTCTGAAATTTTCGGTAATTTATCGGTAATTTATGGTAATTTATCAGTCATTTATGGTAACTTATCACTTCGAGTTTGTCCAATCACTATTCACTACTCACAATCAGTCTCTCAATCGTCAAATCATAATGAAGTGAGGTTATTATTTCGGCAGTCTTGGAAAGTAAATCTGAATCGAAATGCGCAAGCGCAACAGCAAGAAAAAGTAATCTGGCTGGAAGTGCGCAAGCGCAACAGCTAGAAAAAGTTATCTAGCTCAAAGAGCGCAAGCGCAGCAGCTAGAAAAAGTCTTTTTATAACTGCTTTTTACCACGGCTTTGGAATTGGTCACTTCCCGCACGCAATACATGCCTCGAAAAGCGAACATTTCGTGCGTGCGTTACGAAACAAATTTTTTTGTGTGGGTACTCAAAGGCCCCCCCCCCCCCCCCGTGACACGTTGGAATGGGTGCCGTGTGTGACCTAAGCAATTCTACACTTCGTACCGACATTTCCCTTCTTTTCTCTAAAACGGTCAGTCGTAGGGTAAAAATATATTAAAAATAAAATATGTATTTTCAAAAGATCTACAACTTTTGTTTAAAGCTTTTTTGTAAATTTCTATTATTTACTGAAATAAACGGAAAAACATTAAATTTTTATAGTTTTTTGGGGTTTTGACCTTGAAAATCAAATTTGCGGGTATTTTCACTATCATATTCGTGATCAGCACGTCAAAATACATAGGTATACGGAGTTTCAAATTAATTGGAGGTAAGCGCTTTTCGGAACTCTACCCGGAAGTTCTACCCTACCCACCGTATTCCCTAGATATTTCGCCGTCCGATTATTACTTGTTCCGGTCGATGGCACATGGTCTGGTTGATCAGCAGTTCTGCTCATATGAAGACACTCAAAAATGGCTTGTTTCGTGGATAGCCTCAAAAGATGAACACTTTTACCGTAACGGTATTCGAGCTCTACCAAAAAGATGAAAAAAAGTTGTAGCTAACGATGGTCAATACTTTGAATGATTAATTTTTTAAACCATTTTTTCACACTAAAGTTGCATTTTCATTTTAAAAAACAGCGAGAACTTATTTGCGCACCTAATAAGTATCACGATTTCATTATTAATGATGGCATTTTTTAAAAAATAAATATTCTTGAATGTGACAAAGATTTTGAACGTATAAAAGTTGTTTATTTTACATATTTTAATTTTTGTCGGACTTTTTTATATTACCCTGAATGCATTTCCAACGACCTAAGTATAACCTACCTAAAATAATAATTTTTTTAATGGCGAAAATCATTAAAATATAATTTAATATTGTTTAAAAATATAACTTTTCTTATAAAAAGGTTGTTTCCTTTTTTTTTAAATGTAAAAATAAATGTTAAATCTTTTACAGATTTCTCCCCTTTTTTAGGTCTTTTTGCGCTGTGATCTCTGTATGCTAAGTTATGCGAAAGTCTTCTAGGGAGAGTACACTGGAACCTTGTCTTCTGTAAACTGCTTTCGTGCGTTCCGAGAATTGATGCCGCTCGGCGGTTTCTTAATGAGAGGAGTCGTGGGGCTGAGAGGGGAGAATGTGTTTAGTCACGCGTGACAAACAGCCTGAGGGCCGCACTCTCACCGCGTTCGTTGTATCAGGTTGCTTCATGTCTCGAAATCCAACAGAAAACGTTAACGCGGCCCTGCCTGCTTACGTTCGGAGTCCCTGTATTCTCGTCGAAGGCCATAGCCAAAACCGTGCACAAATCCAGTTTCCAGTGTGATTCTTAAATTAATGTTTTTATAAAGGGATCACGCAGAAAAACTGTATGTGAGAATCACTCATGCCTAAGCTGTGATTGAGTGAAAATTATAACAGATTGACGTCAGTCCTTCCATCCAAACAATATTGCTTAAAAACATTAAAATAAACAAAATGTATAAAATATTTTATTTACGTTCACAAAATAGAATCAATTATTTTCCGACTTAACGACTCCAATGCGCAACAATTATTTTTTTGAATTATTTGAAATTTTTTGAAAATAAAAAATTGAACACAATTTCAAAAACAAATGTTCAATATTGTAAAATTTCAAACTGAAAGTCTTTGAAGTTGAATATTTTTAAATAGTTATAATATTAACAGTTCAACTCCATTAAAAATAGATAGTATTTCAAGTTAAATATTCTAAATTGTACAATGTCAAAGAAGTAACTATAAAAATTGTAAATAAATTCAGATTCAAAGCTTTTACAATATTGGGCAATCTCCAAATAAAAAAACATTTAGTATTGCAAAAATGTAAAATTTCTATTCGAAAACACAGTCATTTTTAAATATTTCAAAACGAACTGGTTTAATTTATCATTACTTCATATGCTACTAAGTGACATTTAAAGTGATTGAATAAGTGTTTCTACTAAAAATACACAGTAAAAATTAAACCTTAAAATTTTATTGAACATACATTCAGAATGGCCTTACATTCATTCTTAATTTATGATATTGAGGTGAACGTAAAGTCAGTCTGTCTTAGCGTTTAGTGATTTAAGTTCGAAAACGAACTTAAGAATCCCGTAACTAATCCAACTTTTTCACAGTTAGTATGAAATATCAGAATTTAATTGGATGCAGGCTGAACTCGCTGTAATACTCAGTGCGCATGTGTGTGCAAGTGCGATGCGAGAAAAGTCTGTTTTTACAGTGATACAAAAAGTGACGCTAAGCGAAAATTATTTTTATTTTGCAATGCAGCCAAATCTCGTTAACGCGAAACAGAAGTGACCGAAAATTTGGGAGTCCGTGTACAAAAATCGTGCTATCGGGGCGATGACAGTGCATTCCTGCCAGGATTGAACGGTTTTTTCAATCCGGCTTCGTCTTAACCGAATGCGACTTAACGTGGGTTTACTGTAGAAATCTATCGGAGAAAATTATATTGAATATTTTATCGCTTGCATTGATAATATGATGATAATTGCAGAATGTAATTTTCTACTTCGATCCTGTTATCCTGTTATGACGCTGCACCTAACTTCGAATTTTATTTGTATACTTCAGGCATAAAGTCATCTCGATCGACAAATTTTCCTCGTGAGTTTAGTGAATCGATATATGTACCCAGAAAAAGGTTTGGTTAAATCAACCATAGAATATGGTTATTACATGGACAACAAAATATTTCGTAGACCCAAGACCATTTTTTTGTCAGTATTTGATTCATTACAATCATTACATCATAGCATAGAGGCTGTTGGATGATCCAAGCAAAAATTTTGGTTGATCCAAGTACAAAATTTTTTTAATTCAAATAAATATTTTGATCGATCCAATAGAACATTTTAGTTAATTCAAATAAGTATGTTTGCTGGTCTAAAAAAAGAATTTGTTCGATTTAACCAAAACTCGTAGTTCACCTAACCATAAAAAAACCCATGGGCTTCTTTAGTTTCGATAATTTAAATCGTTTTGTTGTTTTGTCAAAAACTTAGTAACGCAATCTTAGGCAATCACACAGATTCAAGCAATCTTGCGTATTTTTAATACGCGACAATCAACATAACGATTCAACCAAAAATCTTGATTGACGGAAGAAAACGAGTTTGGTCAACTGAACAAAAATTTTGTCCATTTAACCAACATGTTTTCTTATTTCAAACAAATGCGGCCATCAAAACGATTTCATTGAATGAGGACCATTTTCTTCTTGCTATGGGCGGACTTTAAGATTTACTTGTTACTGTGTAAGAATTAATCAAATTTCCGATCAGAAACGAAATTCACTCTGACTTTCCGATTTTTTTTTAATCTTAATAAATCTCCGATCATTTCCCGGGGCCACAGGCCACCATGCGTTTTAAATAAATTTGATGTTTAATTGAGTGGGTATGAGAGGATTTTAAATATATATTTTTTCTAAAAATTACTGTTGAAAGGTAAACAGATGTTTTCCCTGAATTTCTATTGAAACAAGATTCGGCACCATACCAGGTTCCCCTTTGCCTTATACACACCTTACTGACATTAGAAAGTGTAAAACTCTTTTGGAATATGTCTACAGAAATTAATTTACGTTTGGACAAGTATCAAATTTTTAAAACCTTGAAATTCCTTCGACGTGCTTTTATTAGAAACTTTTCTATTTCTAATAATTCCTTTCTTCAACATTTGTGAGTGTAAGATGAAAGATAACTTTTGAAATTTTCTATGAGGGGTAGATAACGTTACAAGAAAGCCAAGTAAAATATTTCTTTTTGGGATTTTTTATGATAGAAAAGACTAGAAATTAAAAGAAAATAGTTTTGTAATTTACAATATTTTTGCTAGGTTTAAAATACTTGATGAATGAAAACAGTTGTTGTAGATATAAATGTTCAAAAATAACCCTTGAAATATCTCGAGTTATTTTTTGAAGTTTCTCTATATCCGATAAGTGATTGTATATGTATAGAGGATAGACTATAGAGCTGACGCCACTAGGGGTAATGAAGGCGTGTGGTGAGACTGAGATGTTTACGTGCCCTCGAGGGGGTGCAATAGATTTAATAGAAGCTTTTTCGAGTGCTTTGGCTGAAGTTAAGAAAGCCAAGTAATAAATTTGGAATTAGAGCGCGATAATGGGTGGGTAGGAAACGGATAGAGGTACAGGTATGGATAGTAGTAGGAGAATAACGTATAGCAACAGTTCGCTTCACGTAGGGCTGCAAACGATAAATGCTACCGCAGGAGGGATCAATAATGGTGACACGCTTACCGAGTAAACCTGGCCCAGTTTCAGCTTGACCTCATTCTTGCCGGCTTGCTCGCCTTCCTTCCTTCCTTCATTCCTATCTATTTAGAAGCTAGCTGGCCAGCTAGCTCACCTTCCACCCCTTCCACCTACATCTACAATTACGACTCGAAGAAGATCTATGTATATCGAGCAGTGCTGCCGTTTCACAGAAAAAGCTGAGGGTTCGGTGATGTTGCGGCTCAAGTAAAAGTTGGTATAATTTAGAATTCAGACTTCAATAGAACTCTTTTTTAGGGTTCCTTTTTAGTTCGTTGAAATGGGATAGATGGCTAGTCATATATTCAACCGCGCATGTGCCAAAAAGCGCGGGCTTATTTGAAATCAATGAGTACTGTGAATAATTATACAGATAAATTTCAACAAACACTTTGTATTCTTTTTGAAAATAAATTAAATTGAATAACAGAAATACCTAACTTCATAAAAAAATGATATTGACGTAATATTTCAAGAGTGTAGATACTATATAATTTTAAATAGCACCGCGCTTTTCTGGTACATGCGCAGTTGGAAACGTCAGATTTTAAACATAACCTTAAAAACTATCATATTTCATGTGCACTATCTTCCTTTCAAGAATGCTTGATGTCTACAATTTTTGTTTTTTCATTACATTTTTTCCAGTGCAATATTATTTAATCTGAATTACAGAGTAAAATGTGCATCATTAACTTGTAAAATCTTCTTAGTGAGTCAAGACAGAAGTGAAAAAAGGGCTCTATTGGAACCGTTTAATCCATACTTTGGGTTCATTTAGAAACAATTTATCATTTTGGGTTCCTTCTTGTTGCAGCTTTGGAATCAAAAATTGGTTCTAGTAGAAGCCCTAGTTTTTTCTGTGTTAGTGAGAGAGCTAAAAATCATTTTCAATTTCAAAGAATCCGAGAATTTTCATTTTTCATATGACTCTAAGTTTACACACAATGTTTCGGTATTATGCAGTAACGTAGAGCACGAAGAAAAACAAGATTGACGAGTTGGATGTTCAGTGCACGAATTGTTGAATGAGTCGAAAATTTTGGGAATAGATACGTGAAGGAATCTTGAAACTGCACACTATTCATCACAAAATTTGATCTGTCCTGGATAAAACCTTAACTTTTAATTCTTTAGTGTAAGTTTATACGCTTTATATGTTATCACCTAATAATAATATTACTAAATTTTCTATCATTAACTGTTTAAAATCTATATACCGTATCTCCATTTTTTTAAGGACGAAGTCCTAATCAAAGTACAGTTTTATAATGTCCTATTGAAAACCGGTTGAGAATGCGCCGCTTCAATAATTCTCGGGCAGTACCGAACCGAAGCTTGCCTTGCATAATGTATGGTTGTAGAAAGGATCTGATTTCTGCGTTAGAAACCTAGGTTCAATTCTCGGCAACTATGTTTTTTCATCTAACTCAACATTTTCTGTTTCAGCGAATAAGTGTTCATAATTTAGTGTTAAAAGCTTATTGTATACAGGGTGTCCCAGACTCAAGTGTCCGGATTTATATAGCCGTATAAAAATAAAAAAAAATAAATAGAAAATTCCTTTTCCAAAAATCAGTTGAAGTTTTACTTTTTTAGTTATAAAACATTTAAGCTGGACCAATCAGGAGCGCCGTATAAACAGCCGTTTGTACGTGAACGGGATTCCAACGTAGTGTTCTCCCGTCGCTAACCCCACCTCTGCGCTCGTTTCGATAACACTGCGTTGAAATATCGTTCATGCACACACACGGCTGTTTATACGGCGCTCCTGATTGGTCCAGCTTAAATGTTTTATAACTAAAAAAGTAAAACTTCAACTGATTTTTGGAAAAGGAATTTTCTATTTATTATTTTAATTTTTATACGGCTATATAAGTCCGGAAACTTGAATCTGGGACACCCTGTATATGGACGTTTCCACGGAAGGTGACCTTTTTCTGTCACCGTGATATTATACGCAAACCAACACTTAAAATACTAGTTATATATTTATACAAATTTACAGACAGACTCCCTGAAATAGAAACGAAATCTTACAGTTATTATTATACCCTCACTGAAAAAAATGGTTAGTTGTGACAAGAAGATCTTTATTAGTAGAAATGGTATTAATTGCGACAACCACTTCGATGGTAAAAGTAATTAATCAGTTTAGTGCGGCAACAAGTCGCCGTTAGTAATCCTACGTAGGTTATATTAGTAACGATAGTAATTCTAGTCACAAGAAATAAAGTGTCATATTTACCGCCAATTTATTTTACAAGAAATAAAAGTAGTAAAAGTTAATGGTTTTCCTCCTTGGCGACATTGGCAGAACTGAAACCTGAGCAGAGCTGCCAACATTCGTACCGAGATATCGCGTCATGCTCTCGATCGTCGCCATTTTCATGTTAACCTTTTTGTGTATTGTGCAGTAGTGAAGACCGTGAAGATTATCGAATCGATCTCAATTTTCTAATGGACTTACTACTACTGCAGAGTCTGCAGTTTTAAATACACAAGAACTCCAATATAAGGCCGACTGATCTTGTTCTTCATAAAACTGCTGGCCCACGCAGTTTCTCAGCGCACAAGCAATGTCAACAATGCGTGGCTACCCCGCACTATTCATCCAACGACGAATTTAGTGTACGGCCACTGCGAGGCAACCCCCGAAACTGGCCTTATATTAGTTCTGGTGTTCTTGTTCTCTTCTAGAGTTCTTGTGTATTGAAATTATAGTGGTTTTTCATTAACATCCCAATGGGCATGTAGGTGTATTTCTACATGACGTTTTATGAGGACCTGGTCTCTATAGGAAGTATTGAGGACGCTCTTGGGTCCACTATAGAGAAATTATAGTAGAATGTACTATAATTTCATTATTGAGAAGTTCTAACTTCGCAATAGTCCACGAGACAGTATTTTTAATAGTAAGGACTTCTAATTTAAATAGTGAAACTCACTAATTTTAATATTAAGGACTAATATTTTAAATAGTAAATCTTACTAATTCTAATAGTGACGATCACTACTTTAAGTAGTAAGATCAACTAGCTTATTTGTAAGATTAACTAATAGAATAGTTAGACTTACTAATTAAAGTGGTAAGGCTTACTACCTGAAAATAGTATGTGCCATCTAAAGTTGTCGCGACAACAAGTAAAGTAGTAAGGACAACTACTACAAATCTTGCGAATAAAAGTAGTAGCCCCAACCAGTTAAATAGCAGCGGCTTATATTACAAACTGAAGTAGTTGTCTCTACTACTTTATTAGTTGACCCAACCAACTTTTTTTTTCAGTGCTCCTAAAAAGATAGAACATATAATAGTTAGCAAAAATCCCAAAAATATACATGTGTAATACTTGTCACCAGTTGCAAATTGAATGTTTTGCATGCTGAAAGCTTTTCTGCGCAATGTTTGAAAATGCTGAGAAAAATCATGTTAGTTCAGTAGACCATAGGCTACTAAAATTTCATGGATTTCACATCCCGTGTAGAAATTTTTCTATGGCCCAGACCAGGCCAAGTCTGGCCCAGATCTGGCTACCCGATTGGTACCCGACCTGGCCCCGACCAATTTCCCGTTAAGAGCCATTTTTGAAATTTATAATTTCTTATCATTTTGTTTATAATAATAATTTTATAACAAGAAAAATTAATAAAGTGAACTATATTTTTTATTCAAGTACCAAATATTACCACAAATACAAACTCAATACATTTTTTAGTCTTTTTGACTTCGTTCTTTACAATGCCCGCCCCAGTCCTTGGCGGGAATTTCTTAAAAATAATTGTAATTTTGAGTCGAAACGAGTAATTGGCAAAAAGAATTAAAATTCTGGACTAGAACAAGGATTTTTTAAAAGAATATTAATTCTGAGCTAAAATTGGAAATTTTCGAAAAGAATTAACATTCTGAATTGGAATAGGGAATTTTTTTAAATAATTCTAATTTTGGTTGGAAACGGTTAATTCGCGAAAAGAAATACAATTTTGGACTAGGACAGGGAATTTTTAAAAGAAGATTAATTTTCAGAAACATATAGAGTAAAGAAATTAATTTTTATCATTTTCTAAGGCCTTGTTAGAACATACGAAAGTTGTCTTATGTTACAAAATAAGTTAAAAGCTTCTTTTAGCACACAAAAAAGTATTAAACAAATATTTTTGATTTTTCTGAAAACAATACATTTTAGTTTCCTGCTCTTCAATCTTGCAAGAAATTAACAAGTAAATGTAGAAAAAAATGATGAACAACGTTGGTAGCCCGTGTAGAAATTTGGTCATGGCCCAAACAGGGCCCAGGCTTGGAAAAACTCGGCGCTGGCCTGGCGATCTAGCCTGGGCCAAGCTTGAATGAAACGCCAAATCTGGCCAGGGCCAGGTTATATTGCCAGGTTCGATCGCCCAGCTTGGCCCAGGCTTGACCCTAGTTTATTATCGATTCCTAGCCAGTTTTAATTTTTAAATTAAAAGTCCGAATTAAGGAGAAATATTTTTTATTCAAATTTGAAGTTAACAAATGAATATGTAATATTTAAAAATCGAAAATAAATCAAAACGTCAATTCAAAAAGTCACTCATTCGATTTGCCCGTCCTAAATTTCTACCACCTTTCTGCGTCATCATCATCTATATACTATAATTTTTTAATTTACGTCCGTCATATTTGTTTTATAAATTAAAGTCTTAAACATTTTACAGTAAAACTTTTTTCTTCAACATAATTCAAAGTTTATGCAAGGATATAAAAGATTCCTTGCTTCGAGACGAATCGATTGACCTATTAATTAATATTAATTAATTAATTAATTAAATATTAGTACATTTTATTAAAGAGTAGGGAAGTTATGGTAATTGATATATTTTGAAGATCGGGTTTTTATAGTATAACTTTTTTCATTAACATAATTCAAAGTTCATGCAAGAACATAAAAGATGTGTTGATTCGAGTCGAATTGATTGACCTATAATATTTTGTAGTAAATTTTATTAAAGAGTAGGGAAATTATGGTACTTTATATATTTTTATAATCGGTTTTTTATAATATAATTTTTTTCATTGACATAATTCAAAGTTCATGCAAGAACAGAAAAGATTTGTTGATTCGAGTCGAATCGATTGACCTATAATATTAATACATTTTATTGAAGAGTAAAGAAGCTACATTTCTAGCTGTTTTACCTAAATCTAGATCTAGATAATTTCTAGATGGCAAAACTAGCAAAAACGGCTAGATATTTATGTAACACAGCTGTATATTCGTAGAAGACGAAATCCAGCTAAACTTCTAGCTGGGACAGCTAAACCATTATTTTTCAGTTTAGATTTTGCATACTTTAAAAGAGTTCAAGGAATTCTCAAACATTTCGAAATATTGCAAGGATTTCAGAAACATTTCAAATATTTTAATATGTGTTGAATTCTTTAATCTACAAATTACCTAAGAATATACCTATCTTTTAACATTTCTGTTTCATATATTCTGTTGTTATAATTGGCAAAATAAATTATAAATAAGAACAAAACAAAATACCAATATAGTGAAGTTAAATCTTCATAAAAATCGTAACATGGTCGGGTTTGATATCAGAATAATCAGTAATGGACAAACAAGTATAATATGTAATCAGATTTCCACTTGAACTATTCATTAAAGAACGCTAATTAGCATTGGCTCGTCAGAGTTACAAAAGGACGCTGCCACGAGCTCTCCGCTCTGCTAGCGCACATCTGTCGCATTCCTCGGAAAAGCCGAGGCGAGAAACGAGGAAGGACGCCACGAGACGGTAGTAGGTATGTCTCGTGTCGTCTCGTCTCGTCTAGTCCCTCGGGATTTCTCACTCGGCGGCAACACTTTTTCGCTGCCCTCAAACTGTGTGTTGCAGTTATTTAAAGATATTGAGCGCTTAGCGTTCAAACGTTGCTGGAAGTAGACGATATACAAGATTGGCACAATAGCACTTGATACTTACCTTATTTTAGGACTGTTGCTGCCCTTAAACTTTGAATGTTGTAAATAATTAAAAATATTGAGCGCTTCGCGTAGTTGCGAGAAGCGGGTGATTTATAAAATAATATTATTACCTCACTTGATGCTACATTATTTTAGCACTGTTGTTGCTATCAAACTGTGAGTTTTGCTGTTGATTCAAAATATTAAACGCTTATCATTCGGCTGTAGCGAGGAGCGCACTATGCGACACAGAAAAAACAGAATTGAATTTTTGTTGTGGGTAATTTTCAAGTAGATAAAATTAAATTTTTTTGCATCGAAACAAAACAAGATTCATTGTAGTTGACATTGTAACCAGTTCCTATGTTTTGGGTAAATCTTAACACATGAAGTTAATTTTTGTTGCAGGTAAAGATTACTCTAAAATCGCTGTAAAGATTACATTCTGTTTTTTTTTTCTGTGGAGTTATCCGGATAAGCGGACGTAATATTGACCACATTTTAATGTATGATTCTTATTTTGTCGTTGTTTTTGCTCTCAGTGCTATGCCGACATAATATGATGATGCGCACTAATTTTGAGCGCTTAGCATCGTATAGCGCTAAACCTGCCTATTAAAACAATGAATTTAAGGATATTTCATTTGCCCCTTATAACCTGAAATATTAACTAGTTTTAGCCAAATTCACCGAAAGGCATTTTTCCATGTGTTGTATGCGATCCTTTTGGCGAAAGGCTATCAGCGCCGCATTTCGCACTTTCTTCCGTTGAGTCAGGCTGGGAATGAACTTCCTACAGACTAGAGTGGCTGGCCTGACATACCCCTTCTTTACTTCTGAAGTTACTTAAGATTAGATCGAAAACATCATTCATCTACGAAGCCCTATACATATAAAATTTCATAAACTGATCGGAACCCAACTTATTTCGTGCAGTGAACAGCACAAAAGTGGGTTTGCCCCCGTGTGTATATGACCATAACAAAAAATAGGCTTGAAAAAAAACCTCTGAAATGGGGCCAGGTTGTCACTTGTTATAAAATTGCTATTATCATTGTTATTATTATAAATTATACAATCGTAAAACTCATATTGGTTTTTAATGTTCACGATGTCGTTCACAATCAAAGACTGTTTAAAACTTTAACATAGCTTTTCTCAAAAAGCTGTTTTTCGGATTTCCGAATTCGGGCTTGCCCCATATGCAATTTTATGAATTGATCGGCACCTCGATCGGCACCAAACCTTGGTTTGAATGATCATACACATAAAGTTAAATTAGCATTGAATCAAGAAAATATTGGTCTGAATGTACGGATGATACAATATTTTCTTGGTCCAAGGAAATTTGTCTTGTCTCAAGAAAATGTATGTATTTGGTTACAGAAATTTAAGTTTCTTCATTTGAACACATTTTCTGGAGTCAAGAACAATTTTCTGGGATCAATAAATTATTGTATCGTCCATATTCGGACCAATTTTTTCTTCATTCAATGCTAATTTTTATTCCGTGCACAGCCAAACATGGCTCTTTTCTTTTGGACGTTCAAAAGTGTCCAAGAAAATATTCCATGGACCACCCTAAAATAGTTATTTATCCTCGGTTTTATGAAAATACACAGACGAAAATTTGAATGGCTTACCGAATTTTTTATTTAGATTATGAAAACAGATTCCATGTAAAGGCATCATGGAACCAAAAGAATCTCCTTGACAACGAATTTGGAAAATGTATGTCCTGAAGATGTGCTAAATTGATGTTTTATAAAAACTGTTTGTTTACGTGAGCAATCTGAATTGCTGCACTACAATAGTACAACAGCATATTAATAGTTTCTCAATTTATACAAACAAAACTTTCATAAATTTAAGAAAACGAAATATCCATGTCATAAGGTGTGAAGCTGTCTCAAATAAAAATACAATTCTTTATTTTAATTATGTTTTGTCATTCAGTGAAGTAATCTGAAGGTATTGATACACAGCTTAATTATATGTATTATTTTTTCCGTGTAGGGTTGTTTTTCTCATTATAAAAATTCTTTCAAGGATTTACCTTTCTTCCTCATAAATTTATTTACAACTTTATTAATATTATTTGTATGAAATTAAACCTTGAGTAAACCTTGACATATTTCTTATATGTAATTCAAAAAGTTGTAGCTCTATATATTTCTGTAGCGTAGGTATAATCCCTCAAAGATGTATAAACTTAAAATAATTTCTAGTTTTCACGCCCCTTTTTTTATTATTGAGTTATGTTGGACAAAGAGAAGACTTATTTCCTCAACTTTACAAATATTAAATTATTAAAAATTGACATAATATCCTAGTTTTTACATATTACGACTTCAGCGATATAAGCAACAAGTTTCAAGATTTGTGATTCGTTTCTACCTCCTGATGTCTATTTCCGAAAATACTTTAACGTTGTCCTGGAACAACTTCAGCTTTCCCTCCTTTTCACCTTTTTTAGTCAACAATCATTATTCGCCCCTCTCGTCTAGATTTGCGTCTTTTCCGGCCTCGCCTTAAAGACTGTAGTTTCTTTTCCACAATGCGGATAAACCGTGCGGTAATTACAATAGTGACTGAGCAACAGCCACCGCCTCGCAGAGCAACGACTGTAATGCTTCTCTTCTGCTTTTTTAATCCCACTGAGAATAATTTATTCCTTACCAGCTGCATAATTGTATGATAACCCCCGTGTATATTGCTATGAAAAGATTCATTAATCAGGAGTAAATCTCTAGGAAATTCACGTATAAACGTGCATTTTATTTCATGTAGTATTTTTGCATCTGCAAAAATATATATGGTATTACACAACTTTTTCATTTATCTTAATATTAGCGATACAATTTTAAATTAATTTTTTGTATAATTTTTAATTGTCTCTCGTAATACCTTGTTCAGTTAGACATACGTCGAATCAGTGGCGTAGCCAGGATTTCATAAAGGGAGGGGTTTTAAAGGCTGAACAGAAAGTACGTTACTACTTACAGGGAAAAATTAGGTTAATTTAAGACATAAAATTTATGAATGTCATATTTATCATCCATGCGGGAAAAATTGTTTTAAAATCATGAAAATACTACATCATTACGCACATACATTAAACTTTCCTAACATATTTTCAATTATCCATTAATTAAGACCATATTAGAGCCATTCGGTTCTATATAAGAGGCCAGCCATGTTCGACGTAGCCAGTTATTGGCCGGGGGGGGGGCCCCCAAAAGTCTACGATTGTTCACGAGGAATGCGGGGGTTCTAGCAAAAATCCACGTGGACGCATGTTCTCTTGCACCTGTGGATTTCTTTCAAGAAAAAATATGATAAAATAGAAAATTTGCACTACTTTTTGTTTGGCCTACATTCCTTGTATCATTAAGCTTTTGTTTTCAAGAAAAAACGAATTTTCAGATGATTCACCGCTCTTTTTGACTTCCTTACTTTTGAATACCACGAATATCAAAATTTTCATAAAATATGGAATAAGTCCAAGTGGACAGAGGAGTCAGAGGGAGGGGTCATAAAACGTCCACGTTTGACCACAAGGAGGGGGGGAGGGGGTGCTAAAAAATTGTTTGCGTGGTATACACTGTTAGGAATGTTGCCGTAAATTTAAGTGAAAAGTATATGAAGCCCGGAACAGTGCTATAATGTACCTTAAAGTTCTGAACCTTTTGTATTGAAACTTAAGAACCTTGTGTTGAAACTTAAGAAGCAAGTATTGAAAATTAAGAACCGATTATTGAAACTGAAGAACCGATTATTGAATCTTAAGAACCGTGTATTGAAGCTTATGAACCTTGCGTATTGAATCCTAAGTATTGAAATTGAAACTTAGAACCTAGTGTTGAGACTTATGAACCGTGTATTGAAACCTATGAACCGTCTATTGAAACTTATGAACCTTGTATTAAAACCTAAGAACCGAGTATATTGAAACTTAAGAACCTAGTAATTAAGTCTAATAACCTACTATTTAAACCTGAAACACATAAATTGAAACTTATGACCATAGTGTTGAAAGTTGAGAAACATATATTGAAACTCAAGAACATAGAGCCGAGAAGCGATACTGTACTTTGATTCTGCCCCGTTTATATGCAAACTACGCGAAATATTGATTGCGAGAGAGATCCCGAAAGACTGCCCTGCGACTCAAGCGGTCAGCAGACGAAACTTCCGACTCCCACTCTCCGAGTCTCGACGCGCCCGAAAGCGAGGTTTTATTTTAGAGGAGTAATCCTAAGTTTTGTAGATTAAAAATATGTCGAAAAAGAATCTGGAAAATTTAAGAAATTTTTTTTGTTATTCAGCAGGATTTTGATTAAGAGCATATCTTTATTGTTTTATTTGAACGTTATAAGGCCGTAACAACTTAGGCGTGTGTATTTACGTTCCACATTACGTATGATATACGTCGGGTAAACGGACATTCCGATGTTTTAAAAACGTTATTCAAACGATAATAAATAACTCAACAGTGTTAAATAAAAGTGTCGAAACTATTAACTTTCATAAATTTAAGACATGTATACAGGGTGTCCCACCACCTATGAACATGCCGGTACTGGGTGATAGAGGACAAAAAAAGAAACAGAAACGTCCTCTGGCAAAATTTGATCTGGGCCTTAGTTTGGGCACAGTAAAGCTTCAAAGTTGGGCATAATGAACCAATCAGAATCAAGCTTTGGCAACCACTTTTTGTCTCATACGTGTTAAGATAGTGTGTGTGCTGGCGGTTACCTTCAGCTCCCGCAAAAATTTCACATCGTTGATCTTTGATTGTTTCTACGAGACGCGAAATTCAAGCCTTTAAATTTGTTTAAATTCTTAGTTGTTCTTGCAAACGTTTATTACCGTCCTTAAAATAACATAACATTTGCTCAACCTAAAAAAGATGAATTTCAATTTAATACAGTACTTTCCTGACATTTCATGTAAGAAAACCAACAAAGATGTTTAAAATTCAGAAGACCAAACGAAATTTTGTTCTTCAGAATTAATCTACAAGTCTAAGATAAGAAAAAACGTTTCAAACCTCAGAAAGAAATTCTCAGTGATTCGTCTCAGAAATTTTGTTACATTTTTGTTGTAAAACCAACAAAGTAACTTAAAACTCGAAGGAACAAAACAAACTTCTGTTATTGAAAATTAATTAACAAGTCTATGATAAGTAATTCTTTGCGATTCATTACAAAATTTTTGGTTACATTCATTGTAACAAATTAAACAAAAAATTAAAAATGGGAAATCCAAACAAACTTTTGATCTTTAGAATTAACCAACAAGTCTAAGATAAGAAAACACATTTTCAACACCAAAAGTAATTCTTTTGCATGCGATGCAAATTTTTTGTTACATATATTACTACAAAAACAATAAATAAATCTAAAGCTGGGGAAACGAAACGAACTTTTGTTCTTTAAAACTAACCAACAAGTCTAAAATAAGAGACACATTTTCTACCAAACGAAAGTAATTCTTTGAGATGCATAGCAAACTTTTTGTTACATTTATTGTAAGAAAACCAACAAAAAATTGAAACCGGGAAAACCAAACAAACTTTTGTTCCATAAAATAAATAAACAAGTCCAAGATAAGAAAACTCATTTTCAAATCCTCAAAAGTAATTCTTCGCAAATTTCTACACAATTTTTGTTACATTTAATGTAACAAAACTAAATAATTTGAAGCTCGGGAGACGAAACCAACGTTTGTTTTTTAAAAATACGCAACTAGTTTAGAAATCGAAAACACATTTTGAACCTCCAAAAGAATTCTTTGCGATTCATTGCAAAAATTCTGCTACATTATTTGTAATAAAGTTAAAAATATAGTTAAAGATGAGAAATCCAAACAAACTTTTCTTCTTTAAAACTAACCTACATAAGTCTAAGATGAAAAAACAAATGTTTTAACCCCAAAAGTAATTATTTGCAATTCGTTGCAAATTTTTAATAAATTTTTTATTACAAAAAAAAATTGTAAGAAAAATATTAAGAAAACCAACAAAAAATAGAATCTGAGGAAACCAAACAAACTTTCGTTTTTGAAAATAAATCATCAATTTAATAATAAGAAAACTCATTTAAAAGCCGCAAAAGTACTTCTCTCTAACTTATTACACAATTTTTGTTACATTTAGTGTAA
Organism: Andricus quercusramuli; assembly: GCA_932178445.1. Taxonomy (NCBI): domain Eukaryota; kingdom Metazoa; phylum Arthropoda; class Insecta; order Hymenoptera; family Cynipidae; genus Andricus; species Andricus quercusramuli. The sequence continues at coordinate 145,411 of CAKNXH010001458.1, forward strand.
TAATAACGAAACAAAAAAAAATTTGAAGATCGGAAAACGAAACGAACTTTTGTGCTTTAAAAATAATTAACAAACGTACAATGAAAAAAAACAGATTTGGAACCCCCGAAAGTAATTCTTAGCGATTTTTTGGCATAAATTCTGTTACATTAATTGTAACAAAGTTAATAATAATTGAAGTTGGGAAATCCAAACGAACTTTTGTTCTTTAAACTTAACCAACAACGGTGAAATCAAAAGATACATTTTGTTCCCACTAAAGTAATTTTTTGGATTCATTGTAAAGTTTTTGTTACATTTACTTGAACGAAACTAAAAAAAATTTGAAGCTCATGAAACGAAACGATCTTCAGTTCTTTAAAAATAACCAACAATTTGAAAATAAAAAAGTACATTTTGAGCCCCTAAAATTAATTCTTAGAAATTCTTTTCATAAAGTCTGTTACCTTAATTGTAACAAAGTTAAAAATAATTAAACATGGGAAATTCTAACGAACTTTGGTTCTTGAAAAATAGCCAACAAGTTTACAATGAAAAAACTTATTTGAAACCCCCCAAAAAAAATCTTAGCGATTTTTTTCATAAATTCTGTTACATTAATTGTAAAAAAGTAATTTTTGGGATTCATTGTAACATTTTTGTTGCATTTAATGTAACGAAACTAAAAAAAAAAATTAATGTCGTTGTACGAAACGATCTTTAATTCTTTAAAAATAACAAACAATTTTTTTTGCATTTAATTTAGCAGAAACAATAAAGAAATGTAAAGCAATTTTAAACCCCCAAAAGTGGTTTTAGTTTCTTTGTTTTCATTTCTGGCATAAACCAAGCGACTTTCGTTTTTAAGAATTAAATGAACAATTCTAACAATACGATAAAATAAATTTTGAATCCCCAAAGTTAATTCTTTGCGTATCGTTGAAAAATTATTGTTACATTCAATGTTTACAAACCCAACAAAAAAATTAAGAACTCGGAGAATCAAACAACCTTTTTTTCTTTCAAATTTATCATAAATAATAAAATAATCTAAAGCTCGGGAAACGAAACGAACTTTTGTTTTTATAAATTAACAAACAAGTACAAAATAAAATAACATATTTATAACACCTAAGAGTTCTCCATTCATTACAAAATTTCTGTTACATTCATTGTAACAAAATAAAGAAAATTAAAGCATGGTTAAACGAAACGTACTTTCGTTCTTAAAAATAAATAAAAAAGTCTAAGATGAAAATACATTTTGGACACCCAAAAGTAATTCTTAAAGTAGTTTGATTTCAAGATTTCCTAAGTTATTGATACTTAGCAACTTTAAATAAATTTTATCTTCATCGACTTGTGCGTAATTTTTATTTTATTTAATGTTCATCTTTTATCGTTATATCATTTTATTGTGTTATTTTTGCTTATTTGTATTTATTTTGTTCATTAAATTTTTTTTGCAGCATTAATGTGTTGCACATAATTTATTTGCGTTTTTAAAAGGAGTTTTCTTATCTTTAGCTTGATGATTTATTTTCAAGAATGAAAGTTTGTTTGGTTTACTCAGTTTCAATTTTTTGAAGGTTTTGTTAAATAAACGTAACAACAATTTTGCAATGAATTACAAAGAATTACTCTTGGGTGTGTAAAATGTATTTCCTTATCTTCAACTTGTAGATTATTTTAAAGGAACAAAAGTTCGTTTGGATTTTCCATGTTTAAATATTTTTAACTTTGTTACAATTAAGGTAACAGAATTTATGGAAAGAATCTCAAAGGATTACTTTCAGGGGTTCAAAATGTGATGTTTTATTCTCAACTTGTTGGTTATTTTTAAGGAAATAAAGATTCTGAAGAACAAAAGTTCGTTTGGTCTTCTGAATTTTAAACATCTTTGTTGGTTTTCTTACATGAAATGTCAGGAAAGTTCTGTATTAAATTGAAATTCATCTTTTCTAGGTTGAGCAAATTTTATGTTATTTTTAGGACGGTAATAAACGTTTGCAAGAACAACTAAAAATTTAAAAAAATTTAAAGGCTTGAATTTCGCGTCTTGTAGAAACAATCAAAGATCAACGATGTGAAATTTTTGCGAGAGCTGAAGGTAACCGCCAGCAAACACACTATCTTAACACGTGTGAGACTAACAAGTGGTTGCCAAAGCTCGATTCTGATTGGTTCATTATGCCCAACTTTGAAGCTTTTCTGTGCCCAAACTAAGGCCCGGATCAAGTTTTGCCAGAGGACTTTTCTGTTTCTTTTTTTGTCCTCTATCACCCAATACCGGCATGTTCATAGGTGGTGGGACACCCTGTATAAATTTTTAGTTCATCAGTGGAAATCAAGTTGCACTAACATAAATTCTGAACTAGAATACTGAATATTTGAAACTCTTATCATAACAGTTAAAACTTTCTTAACAGCGTTGGAAAATTCTTTCAAGGTATTATACTTTGAAGATTCATTTAGGCTGACTTATAACTGAAGCGTAGATTCAATGCGGGGTGCTTGAAACTTCAGGCACCTAAACAGACTCTCAATTCTGGCTATTGAATTTACAAACCTGTTATTTTACCTCAATACTTGCATTTAAAATCAAAGAACAGTTTCTGAACTTTAAATTTTACTCTTAATTATACAAAATAAATCTGAAATTTACTATACTTTTCTATTCACTTGAACTTCAATGAAGTGTGTCTTGAATTTCAGGAAAATCCGTGACTGAAATTTAAGAACATTTTGGACAGTGTATAGAGTTTGAAACGAATTAGTGTATTTTATTATGTGTCCCAGTACTCAAAAAACATTTTTGTATTTTTGAATTCTAACAAAAAAATGGCGTCGAATATAATGATAAAAAAATTGTTCTAAAGTTAATAATTACCGAGTTATTAAGAATTAAAGATTAACCAATCAGAAGCACGCGTTAGAAGGTCGACAGTCCATGTGCCATCGACAAGAGTGTGTGCATAAACAAGTTCAGTTCGCATAATTTTTTCTCCGTTCGCTTTTCCAGTAGGTTATGACTCTCTGGTGTAACTTCACACGTCAACGAGATACAAAAATTGAAAAAAAAATATTTTTCACAATTAACCAAATTCGACAACATTCTCATGAATTCTGTAAATTCCCTTGAATTTTGTAGAATTTTCGAGAACTCAGTGGAATTCGCCTTAATTCTCTTGAATTCAGCAGAATTTTCTTAAAATCAGCTAAATTCTTTCTAACTCTGTAGAATTCTTTTGATTTCAGCAGAATTCTTTTGAATTCAGTGAAATTCTCTTGAATTTTATATCATTCTCATGAATTCAGTAGAATTCTCTTGAATTATGTAAAATTCTCTTGAATTCAGTAGAATTCTCCTAGGTTTGGCAAAATTCTCTTGAATTTAGTCAAATTATCCTGTTTTCTTTCGAATTTATTAGAATATTCTTGAAAAGAGAATTCTGCGGAACCTCAAAGATGTTACTGATTTCAAGAGAATTTCGCTAATTTAAGAAAATTCTATTGAATTCAAGAGAATTTCACTGATTTCAACAGAATTCTACTAAATTCAAGAGAATTCTTTAGAATTCAGGAGAATTCCACTGAGTTTTCGAAAATTTTACAAAAGTCGAGGGAATTAACAGAACTCACGGGAATGTTGTCGAATTTGGTTAATTGTGGAAAATATTTGTCTCAATTTGTGTATCTCGTTGATGTGTGAAGTTACAACAGAGAGTCACAACCTACTGGAAAAGCGAACGGACGAAAAATTATACGAGCTGAACTTGTAACGCGTGCTTCTGATTGGTTAATCTTTAATTGTTAATTACTCGGTAATTATTAACTTTAGCAAAAAAATTGTATAATTATTTTCGACGCCATTTTTTTGTTGGAATTCAAAAATACAAAAATGTTTTTTGAGTACTGGGACACCCTGTATAGTATAGCACCGCAAGTGGGCGGTTAAGTAAATATGCCTGTTCCATCGTAAGGGGGGGGGGGGGGGGGGTTAGACCCCCCCCCCTTTACGATGGAACAGGCATATTTTTTACTTGGCTATTTATCCTGGCCACTTACCCTTGGCTACGTCACTGCATCGAATAGATTTTTTCCTAAATTTTTAACTGCATGCGCTGTAAACATAACTTTACATTATACAAAAACTTCCTTTCAATATTCGGATAAATAGGATTTTTTTATATTCGGCATCATAAAAGTGATTTTTTGAAGGATATAATTCCTTGTAAATTTTCCGGTGAAGATTTGAGTGTGCGGTTAAAATGAAAAATTGTTGAAGCAAAATCTCCTCTATCCAGTTATGTCGATAATAATATTATTATCAAGGCCACGCCCTTAAATGCATAACTAATGAAATTGACCAGTAACTTTAATTTATTCGACTATTCATTTATGCCGGTTTCAATTTCAGTTTCAAACTTTGCACGCTAAAAGCCACAGTTCCATCTCCATTTCTTCACCGCAGCCGAACGTTTCAACGCGAGACAGTGAAAATACCATACGAGTTCTGTGTGCGCAACACACACTCATTCACACACTGAGGATGTCTCTTCGTTGCATCACGCATACTTACAGTAAAAAACGAACACGAAAAAACATATATGCGTATAGAGACACGAATGTAATCCGCACACTTGTGCGTACTTCGTAAGCTTATAAATATAGAGATGAACCCACACAAGTAAGGGTTGTTGCACACCGACAGAAAAGTACATTGGCGGAAGCATACACACATATACGGCAACCATACTTCGCTTGTGGAAGAAACTGTGTCAAGGGCAGAACCAACAGGGCACCGGTCCGTGCCAAGTTGAAACGAAACGCGATGAAAGTACCGACGAAGTTTACCTGCACAGAGCCCGTATGTGTGAAATGCGCTACGCGCATTTCGTGGCCGAGCTTCACGCCGAATTTACCAAGCGTTTCGTCCCGACGCTTTTCGGAAATCAACCCCCTTCCCTCGTACTCTCACTCTTTCTCTCTCCTTCGCCATATACGCTACGGTAAAGCGCAATCATCGGCTCTCGACTTGTTGCTACCTCCAATATAAAAGAGCCTATAAGTGGATTTTTGAAACCATACTGTATGATATAGATTTAAAAACAAATTTCTTACGTCATAGCAAATAAGTGAGGATTTTGCATTCTTTGTATGGAATAAAAACAACATTAACAATTACAGCATTTCTTCATTGGAGCTTTGTAAATTAGACAATTTGAAATTAATAGCGCCTGAACCCGTGCAGAAATTGCCCTGTTTAGCCCCAATTAAAGTAGGGTTTAGACAAGGCCTTCGCCAGGTTTTCTATTTTTAATAAAAAATTTTAATTAAGTGTGGTGATAATCAGGCAACTGTATACAAGTATTCTGCCATTACTTATAAATATTTTCTCGTTGTTCTAGTTAAAAATTAATAAAATAATATTTAGATACAGGTGGTATTTTAAGTTTTCATTTAGTGGAATTGGAGGGGTCTTCTTTTGAAAACCCTAAGTCGGGAAGTCTCCAGCGGAATACTTGGCAACGTCGAATTCAGAAACATAACCTGTATTTTATCATATTACCTTGCGTGCGAAATGCGAATATCATTTTGAGTTAAAGCGTACATCAGAGATTTTATAATTTAAACATTTATTGAATTAGTGAATATCTAAGAGACGGAAAAAGACGTCTACAAAACTGCAGTCGTATTCGGTCAAAAAATATCGCGCTCGAACACAAATAAATACAGGTGAGAGCGACAAGACATCTGACTGTTCTCATCCAAGTTCTCCAAAAGGTAATTTAATTTGGTTAGTATTATTTGGAAAAGAAAATGCTGGAAAAAATTCCTATACTAACCTCGATTATTGTCATAAATAAATTGAATTAGAGTTCTTTTCATATTAAAATAATGTTTGGAACTTCTTGCGTAAAATTAAAAATTCAAAATCTAACCTCAATATTTAATAGTTTAATTTTAAAGAAATAGCAGACAAATTATACATTTTTTCGCTCTACACACACACTATTTGTAAAAACTTATAATGCAATAACTATACTTTTCGAAAATAAAGATTTAATTTTAATTCGAAATTGAAGGGGGAAAAAATTAACATAGGGTAAATCTGAGAAAACCAAACAAGGGCCTGACGAGTTTGCCCTACATAGGGCGTTTGCAAGTGCGAGCGTGATGCGCCTTGTAGGGTCTTTGTCAGCTTTCCATACCAGGACCACACTAGAACTAGGGCAAACTGGCGAGAACCCCACCAGAACCCCATCAAAATCTCTGCACGGGAAGTTCCACAGTCAAACGCTGATCTTCAAAAATGAGACTGAATTGGTCTTGAATGAAGTTGCCACAGAAATGAGATTGCCCAGAATTTAACTTTGAAACTGAACTTTTCTCATTTACAAACAAAATTCTCATTTTGAAAAAAATGAGCATCAGATAAGCTGCAACAAAAATTAAACTTGCATTCATCATTATGAATTATTAGAAAACTACTAATTGAATCCCTAGTGTAAAAATCGTCTGACAGTCTAATGTCAGGTCTTTCGCTGATCTGGCGTCGTTTAGGCCATCTAGTCTTGACAGACTAGTCCAGATCTGTCGATCCGTAAGTTTTTCCTACTATTTAAATAGTGCCCGCACTATTTAAATAGTGGAAAAGGTTTCTGACACTGGTCTGGTCATAATAAAATACGATTTCAGTAGATTTCATCATAATAACGTAAAATCAATCAATCCCATGTGGAAATCGGCCCAGCTTAGCCCAACTTATAATTGGGCCCCAACTGGGCAGCCCAGGTAACAAAAAGTGATACGTGTGAACTTCGCCCCCCACTTTCAAAATTTCGAATTTTTTTTTAGAGTTCTGTCATCCTTTTGAATAGTTCTACAGTTTCTGATAACTTTTAGAAATAGTTCCAGCGTATAAGTACTCTAAAAATGGATTTATTGAAATTGGGGGTTGAACCCACGTTCCCCGCACTTTTCGAAAAATGAAGTTTTTTTAGAGTTCTGGGTAGATTTAGCATAGTTCTAGAGTTCCTGGTACTTATTGAAAATAGTTCCCAAAAATTAGACCCAAAAAAAATGTCCAAAAAATAGAGCCAGCCTCCCACTTTTAAAAAAATCAACTTTTTCTTTAATATTCCTGTATTTCCAAAAAAATTCTAGAGTTCTATAACAAAATAATTTCGAAAAACTTGAAAACTCGAAAGTTACACAATTTCGAAAATTCCAAAATTACAGAGAAATTTTGAAAGTGGGGGGCTAAGTTCACACGCATCAAAAAGTCAAATTAATTAACAGATTATTTTAATTATATGAGTAAGTGGATGCAATCCCACCCGAATCCTTGACTACACGCAAGTGTAGTTAAAAATGGAGCTGGATCTCTGTTTTTATATCAAATTTTTAATTATTCACCTATTGAACTTTAACTGTATTCAAATGGATTATTACTGCTTCTTTTTTACTTTGAATTCATATCAGTCTCAGATTGATCAAATACAGAAAAGTTTTACTAAATACATTTTTTAAAGAATGTCTTAATGATGACGTATTCCGATATCAATGGCGACTTGTTGGTTCTTTCAATCTTATAGTAATGCATTTTATGTTTTTGTCTGATGAGGGATTTTGTATAATTCCGAAACGTCACAATGTTGGTTTGAGCTAGGAGCAACATTTGCAACAGTAATAAAATATGATACTCTAGTCTGGAAGTTGTCGTTGACTTTTTTTCTTCATTTATGTAAAATTTTACCAAAATTTTTCCATTATCCGACTTCCGATCTGAAATGACTAAAGAAGTGAAATTGAGAAATCGCGACATAAATCGATTCTAAGAGTTCCTTCAACCCCGAAAAAAACAATCGCTGCTGATCGAACACTAAAATTCTCGGAGTATTTTAGAATCACGCTTTCTATAATCTGTCACGAGTATCCCGAGTTGGCCTGAACGCGTAGGTCATGCCGTGTGTAAGCTCCATAAAACAGTCACGCTTGGTAGACGGTAGACAGAGCCCACTTTGATCCAAATTCCTATCGCAGGGGTTGGAGGTTGACTGATTGAATCTCATTTTCATTTGTATTCGCATACAAACTTATCCTATTAACGCCGAGCAATAAAAGCGCCCTCACGGAAGTAGCATACATGGAATTTTTCAAAGTTTCTTAGCTTCATGCTTTTACGACTCTGAAGGAGAATTAATTTTTTAGGGGATATATTCAATTTGAGAAACAGAAATATTTTGTTGTTTCGTGGGCAACCAAATCGTTTGGTTATCCGAGCCAAGCATTTTTCACAATATGGTTGAGAATAAAAATGGAAAGAACTATTATTTTAGATTTAGATCTATTATTTATTCAAGAAACTTCCGTGTTTCGTTCTGGTCTATTGCGTTTTTGGGGAGTTTTGCTATCACAGTCCCACGCCTTTTTTCCGATAGTTTTTGGTTCCGTAACCTAATCTGCTAAAAATTGAGCCACACATATGGTGGAGGATGCTAAAACAGAAATATTCTGGCGAATCAGATATACTCTTAACGGGTTTTCACGCCGACATGAGTTGATAATTTCTAAATTACACAGGCTTAATAGCAGATATATTTTATGTGTTACATATGTAATCGTGCATCTGTGTGCGCAGACTCCGAGCAAAGAAACCAGGTACTTGTTCCATTCGATGGAAAGTACTGTTTATCTCTCATTATATCGGAAAATATACAGAAACCGAGGTTTGCAAATGTGAAAATGTTGTTTTAAAATCAAGAAAATGATTGGAACATAAAGCCTATGCGATACGGTTTTCAACCAATTATGGAAAATTAGAATTAAGTTATATGAGTAATGAAATAATAATTTCCGATATCCTTTATTGCCATAGGCTTCAAATTAAGAAGTTTAGTTTCTCTGCTTCATTGACTATACCTTGAGCAAACTTGAATCTCATGGAGAAAAATGGATGTTAAAACCTAGATAATTAAAGATCAGATAGTACCGCCTAACATACGAATATTTTAATATATCTTTCTGAGATGTTCTATGATCTTGTGAAAAAAATGATACTTATTATTATTGTTTTTGCCCGCAATTAGCCAAACATTCTGTTGCGTGGCCTCATGCATAGCTATAGATACTAACTCTTCACTTTTCTTAGAAGTTATCTGATTTCTATAAAACTCGATAACACTTCTATATCACAAAGGATTTAACAGCACATCCATTCTTTAATAACTATAAAACTCATTTTCTGTTTTTACATTCTCATCATAATGAGAAGGTATTGTTTTTATGTGAAAAATGACTTTTGTGGTCTCTGTCTGTCGTTGTTGTGATCGTTAGAGAGATTAATCAGCAACCTGGGTCGGAACAGTGTTGCGAAATGAATGTGTCATTTAAATAAATAACACGAGAATTCCATATCAATCTAAAATATCTATACCTAACACCTATATACCCATCTACCTTATACCTATATACCCAACTACACACTACTATTTTCCAACCAAGCAAGTCACGCCTACCCCGAAAGGGAAATGGCTTAAATGTATAATAATTTATCCTATATTTGAAAGTAGGTACTAGCTCGGCCATATAGTGATCATTAGCTGGTTATCCCAAGCAGTGACCGTTACCAGAGCGTAATGGGTCGGTTCTGCTTTCAATGCAGTTGTGGTTTGGATTCAGGCGTGTTTATTTGAACTCGAGATGTTGGGGGTAACGCGCGGTAGAGGAGTAGTGAAGGTGCTGTATTGGAACGTAGCAGGGGTAAAGAAGAAGGACGAGGAGTTCTGGCGGTATATCCAGGAATTTGATGTTGTTAGACTGGTAGAGACGTGGGTAGAAAGAAAGGAATGGGATATAATAGAGCCAAAGCTACCAAGGGGGTATAGGTGGAGACTTCAGGAGGCGGTCAGAGTGAAGAAGAAAGGAAGGGCCAGTGGGGGAATTATAACCGGGGTTAGAGAGGGATTAGAGGAAAAAGTTCATGGAGAGGAAGAGGGGGAGGGAGTGCAAATGAGGGAAATAAAAATAGGAGGGATAAAGTGTAAGTTTGTGACAGTGTACAACAAGGATGGGATGGAAAGAATTAAAGAAAGAGTGGAAGACCTGCTGGGCGAAAGAGAAGAGGGTATGTTGATACTGGGTGGGGACTTTAATGCGAGAATGGGGGGCGAAGGGGGACTTTACAGGGAAGGGGAGAGCTTCGAGAGAAAATCGAAGGATGATGTAATAAATAAGGAGGGGGAGATTCTAAGGGACTGGATGGAGGATAGAGGGTGGGCAGTGGCGAATGGTATGGCAAATGGGGACGAAGAGGGAGAATACACATATGTAAGTAAGGTGGGGGTATCGGTGATATATTATGTGGTCATGAATATGCAAGGATGGGAGGAGACGGAAAAATTCGCAGTAGAGGGGAGGGTGGAATCAGACAATCAGCCATTGAGTCTGTGGATAAGAGGTGAGGGTGGCGGAAGGCAAGGCAGGGAAGAAGTCTCGATAGGGGAGAGGGTGACATGGACGAGGGTGACATGGACGAGGGAGGCGATAGAGAAGTATCAGGAGCAGCTAGGAAAGGTACGCTTTGAAGGGGAGTCGGTGGAAGAGATATGGGAGGATCTGAAAGAGAAGGTGAAAGGGTGTGTGCAAAAGAAGGTATTTAGAAAGAAGAAGAAAGGAATGGTGAAGCCGTGGTGGGATAGGAAATGTAAAAAGATGAAGAGGAAGGTGAAGAGGAAGTACAAGAAGTGGAAAGAGGGTAATGCGAGAAGGGAGGAGTACGTAGAAATGAGGAAGGGGTTTAGATTGGTGTGTAAGAAGAAAGAACAGGAAAAGGAGAAAGATCTGGAAGAGGAGTTAGCAAATGTTAAGACAGAGGGGGACGTCTGGAAGATAATAAATAGGTTTAGGAAGCGTTCCAGGGCTCGGATTCAAGGAAGACGGATGGGGGAAGTGGAAGAACGGGGGAGGCAGAGATGGAGGAGTTGAATGACGAGGAGATAGAGAAGTAGATAAGGAAGTTGAAAAGGTCAAAAGCAGCAGGGCTGGATGGGGTAGAGAACGAAGCATGGCTGTTTATTACACAAGAGGTTAGGGAGAGGCTGAAGGAGGTAGTGTAGAAAGTATGGAGGGGCGAGGGATTCCCAGGAGGGTGGAGAGAAGGGTTAATAGTGCCACTGTATAAGAAAGGGGATAGAGATAGGCAGGAAAATTATAGAGGGATTACGATAATGAATACGGCGTATAAGGTATACGCGATGGCGGTGGCAGAGAGACTGCGGAAGCATGTCGAGGGGAAAGGAATATTGCAGGAGACGCAGGCGGGATTTAGGGCGGGTAGGAGTACTATCGACAATATCTACGTGCTGCAGCACGTGGTGGATAGAGAATTAGCGAAGAAGGGGACGAGAGTGTACGCGTTTTTTGTGGATCTCAAAGGCGCGTTTCCATCGGTGGATAGGGGGAGGTTGTGGGGGCAATGGAGGATAGGGGAGTAGAGAGAGGCCTAATTGAATGGGTAAGGGAGATATATGAAGAGACCAAAGACAAGGTAAGAGGAGGGGAGGGGATTTCGGAGGGATTCTGGATGGATAGGGGTCTAAGGCAAGGGTGTCCACTTAGCCCAACGCTTTTTGCGATTTTAATTGCGGCTATGGAAAGTAAGCTGGAGGCCGGGGTGGTAGGAGGAGTCAGGATAGGAGGGGTTAGAATTTGGTCACTAGCGTATGCAGATGACATAGTGTTGCTGGCAACCAGCGAGGAGGCCTTAAAGGAGATGATGAAGAGGTTGAGAAGATACCTGGATGAAAAGGGGTTAGAGCTGAATGCGGAAAAGTCCAAGGTTATGGTGTTCAGAAAAGGAGGGGGAAGGGATAAGGGAAGGGAGTGGAAGTGGAAGGGAAAGGAGGTACAGGAGGTGAAAGAGTTTGTGTACCTGGGCTTCGTGTTTCGAAGGAATGGGGGAGTGGATGGTCACATAAAAGAGAGAGTGAGGAGGGCAAATGTGGTGATGAGGCAGGTGTGGGGGTTGGGAAAGAAGTTATTCGCAGATGATTTTGGAAGGAGAATGAAATTGTTTGATTCACTAGTGATGAGTGTGCTATTGTACGGGGTAGAGGTGTGGGGGTGGAAGGAAAGTGAAGAGGTAAATAGAACGCAGGAGAGGTATGTAAAGTGGACCCTGGGGTTGGCAAGGAACACGCCTAATTATATTGTCAGGAGGGAGACGGGGAAAACGAGCGTAGGGATTATAGCTGGGAGCAGGGCGTGTAAATATGAGGAGAAATTTTTGGAAGAGGGGGGAATTAGGCTGGTTAGGGAGTGTTGGTGGGAGAAGGAGAACAGGGGAGAGGGTGGGAAGATGGAGGCTGAGAAGGAAAGGTATTTTAGAATGAATGGACTGCAGATGGATGAAGTGAGAAGGATGCACGAGGAAGGAAGGAAGGTGTATGACTTGGTTAAGCAAAACAGCATGGAGAGAGAGAAGACAGAAGGGGAAGAGAGAATAAGAGAGTCAAGATTTAAGGGGAACTATGTGTGGATTATGCCAAGGGCATAATCCACACAGAAGAGGATGTGTGAACTGTGCGGAAAGGGGGATGCAAGAGTGGAGCACTGGTTGGAGGAGTGTGGGGAGGTGGAAAGAAGTGAGATAAGCATGGAGGCATTGTTGCATGAAAAGGGGGAAAAAAGGGCAGTAGCATGGGTGAAGGGAGTGTTGAGTAAGATGGTGATGAAGAGAAGAAAGGAGGAAGAGGAGTGGAGAAGGAAAGATTGTAAATAGGAGAGAAAGTAGATATAAGTAAGATGTATATATTTAAATAGTAGATAAGTAATAGGTATTAGCTGCGAAAACAGAGGTTGGCAAGCGAGGCAATGCGAAAAAGTAGGGACATGCGAGCGAGGCGAGGCGATGCGAGCGTGCGGCTTAGAGATAAGGGATGGATGGATGTTAGTTTTTAAGGGTTAGTTTTAAGAAAATTCTGTAAAAATGGATGTGTAAGCAAGTCAATTTTTTAAGGCCAGCAGGCTGAAAAATAAACGTTTATCTATCTACAAAGCTCAAGTAAGTATATGCATGTATACTTCGGTATTTACATACGATGCCTTTGGCGCATTTTTTTTAAAGGAAGGCTTTTCTTTAACATTTTATTGGTATTGAAAAAAAAATCATTTTCGATTTAACATTTAGTCACAGTTCATTTATATTTCAAAATGTTTGAAAATTTCTAAATTTTGAGTATCGTTTTTTTTTTAAATTAAAGCTTTTGAAATTTTGGAAAGATTTTTGCGTTTGGATTTTTTATAATAAATTTTGTTAATTTTGTTTAAACCAACTTTACATTTTTGATTAACTTTTCAGAAGTACCATTTTTTTTAAATTTTCAGATTTATCATAGAAGGTTTTATACAGGGTGTGCCCGTCTCAAGTGTCCGGACTTATATGGCCGCATAAAAATAAACAAAATAAATCGAAAATTCCTTTTCCAAAAATCAGTTGAAGTTTCAATTTTTGAATTATAAAATATTTAAGCTGGTCCAATCAGGAGCGCCGCATAAACAGTCGTGTGTGCGTGAGGGGGATTCCAACGTAGTGTTCTCTCGTCGCTAACCCCACCTCTGCGCTCGCTTCGATAACACTGCGTTGAAATCTCGTTCACGCACACACGGCTGTTTATACGACGCTCCTGATTAGTCCAGCTTAAATGTTTTATAACTAAAAAACTAAAACTTCAACTGATTTTTTGGAAAAGGAATTTTCTAATTTTTTTGTTTTTATACAGCTATGCTATATAAGTCCGGACACTTGAGTCTGGGACACCCTGCATATGTGCTGAAACTATCTGTAAATAATTTCCAGTCGGTAAGAATGATTTGAAAAATTGTTTATTACATTATAAATAAATTAATGTAGAAAAGCTCTTTTCGGGATTGGGAATGTTTAGCTCATCGAAATCCAGGGTTTTGGTATAAAATATGAGAGAAATAAAAGTTTTATTACTTTTACTCGAAAAAAGATGCTATTTGGCAATTTAAAAAAAATACAGTTTGGCTATTTCAACGAACAGGCTTAATTTTTGTTAACGGAATTAACTAAGAATGCTTCGTCGGTGACTGTTTGATATGATACTTAGCAAATGTGGAAGCATTATTAACTATTGAAATAATTTTTTTAAACAAATTCAAAGTTTGTTTATTTTCCAACGAATAGGCTCAATTAAAAAAAATCAACCAAGAATGCTTTTCCGGTGACTGTTTGATATGATAATTTGAAAATTTACAAGAATTATTAATTATTTAAACAATTTTTTAAAACAAATTCAGAGTTTGTCTATTTCTCAACGAATAGACTCAATTAAAAAAAAATAATAACCAAGAATATCTTTGCGATGACTCTTTTCTATCGTGCTTTGCAAATTACCAAGAATTATCAATTATTTAAGCAATTTTTATAAATAATTCAGAGTTTGTCTATTTTGCAACGAATAGGGTCAATTTGGTAAAAAAATTAACCAAGAATATCTTCGATATGACTCTTTTCTATGGTGCTTTACTAATTCTCAAGAATTACGATTTATTTAAACAATTTCCATAATAAAATCAAGAGTTTAGCCATTTTACAGCGAAAAGGCTAAATTTATTCACGGAATCAACAAAGAATGTATTTCTAATAATTTTTTCCAACGATACTTTGCAAATTTACAATAATTATTAATTCTTTAAACAATTTTCGTAAACAAATTTAGAGTTTGGCTATTTTTTAGCTTGCACAAAAACATACATGCAGCTATAACCTTTTTGATAATATTTCAACTTTTCTATCTGAACTATAATATAATATTTAATAAGAATTAAAAAATCAATAAAAATTTTAATAATGGTAAAAACTTACTATTAATTGCAGTCTTTTTTCTTCTTGTTAATTGCTTCCAGTACTTTAATAATCTGTTCAATAGAATGATATTGTGTTTCTTCAAGATTTTCTGAAATAATTTTTCCCCTGCAATATATTTTTCCGTAACTTTTACTGCGAAAATTCAAGGAGATTTCCAGGTTTTAAAGGTTTAGAAAAAATTCCAGGTTTTCAAGGTTTCGACCTTGTAAAACTGGAAAACCTGGAATTCTCCTTGACAACCTTGAATTTGAATTTTGTTTTGCTTCTAAAACAGTTATTTTATTGAAATGCGAAGAGTAATTTAAATCTTTTAGTCTATTGGGTGAATTTTTTACAGAAATACCAAGAATATCTTTCCGGTGACTTCTTTCTATTATGCTTTGCAAATTTCTAAGATTGATTCATTGTTTAAACTATTTTCATGAGCAAATTAAAAGTTTGGCAATTCTTGGAAGAAACTCTTCCATCAAACCTCCCGCTCGGCATTAGATAAATCTAGCCGAGTGCTATGCGCGCTCGAAATGGCTTGACATCTGGATTCGTCTCGAGTCGAGATTATTTACTGCGTATTTCTAATTATTTATTCTGAATTGTGAGAGGGTATCCATGCGAAGCCGTATACAAATAAAAGTTATTTAAGTAAAAATTAATCTCATGGTATTTCATTGAACTTTATTGCTAAATAAAATAATTACATGGACTGTTCCCGAAGAATAAGTCACTAACAAATTTTTCCGTATACAGAGTGTATCAACTGTATTTTACTTCGCTAAAGTATCGCTATATCTCTATTTATTTTTAAATGGAGGTACGACACGCTAGCGAAGCATAATATAGTTGATACGCTCTGTTTTCGGAAAAATTGGTTAGTGACTTATTCTTCGGGGCAGTCGACTTTTAAATAAATTGAACGCGCTCTGAGCACACGTATGAGGCTCTAGTTTTTCTTATTATGGACCGAAAAACTGTATCTTTCATTTATTTTATTCTTAGAACGATAATTTTATATTTAAATGATAAAATTTTCGGTTCAATAAGTGTAACATGATTATATAGCTGCATTTCTCATTTCGAGACGTCTGATATTTGTTGCACCTTCCATTTGAGAGCAATTCATTCTCATTTTAAATATTGGCGTTCAGCTGTGTAAATTTTGATTTGGTGCATGCGATAAAGGAAACTTAAAAATTTTGCCATTATAATATAGGTCTCAGAAATACCATAACCAACGTTTTCTCACTGGGGCTCTCTCTTTACAGCCTTTATACACTTTTCTCTAAAAGCATTCCTGCTGCGGCTATTATAGCTCAATCTTTTCCATTTCTAATATCTTACAAAACATCTTATACCTTTTGAAGGGATGAGCGAGCTATGAAAAAAATTGCAACTGTGCGAAACTCATCAAATTATACAAAATACGCTACGTCACTGTAATTACGCACCATGAACGCATTACACAGATTACATGTCGCTTATGGGTCAGTTGAGATAGGTGAGCCAGCCGGAGGTTAGTCTATAATAGACTTTTCTTTTCTCTAATACGAGGTTTTGTGTGCACATATTTCACAGGGTTCTTATATGTGTACGAAAAAGTGCTATGCGTCCACGCACATGATATTTCCGCATTTGAGAACGTTCTTGTATTTTTAAAAACTGTGTATGTACTTCTATGTACAATTTTTGGAATTCTAATATGTATATGATAGGTACTTCTACACATATCATCTACAAAGTTCTCTTGTATATGTGAGTAAAGGAAATCGAAATCGTGGTACCAAGTAGTGACACAATATGCTCCAAGCATGAAATTAGGACAGTGGCAACACTGACTCGCGGGTGGGCTTGGTGTGTGGCTAGCCCTTTTTTTGTTCTCCAGAGAGACACAAAGATGCCTGGGTGTGTGTAACCGAGCGAAACTCTTTGTCTCGGCGAATGTACGCTCTCTGCGTGAGGGTGGATGGAATGAAGGAAGGGTCCGGTGCCTCAATGATTTTTCTTTCATGTGCTAGTGTTCGTTGGAAAATTGAAAAAAAGCGCGCACTTTGGAATTCCACCAAGGACGATGCACCATCGAACGTCACACAATCGTTCATCCGATTAGATAGAGTCGCGAGCTCTGTTACAGGTTACGTACCCAAACACACATTTCGCACTCACGCGCAATGTCCGAGCTCGACGCCCAGTAGTGGGGGCCCCCTATTTCTCGGAATTATTACCCCTAACCGCCCATGAGCGAGCTCTTTGACAGGTTGTACTGTAATTCGAATAGCAGACGTTACCACCGTTGGAACCGGCATTAATGTTTGCCACGAATGAAAACTTGTATGCAAGATCGTGCACATGCGCAGAGCTGTTTTCTCAGTCACGTGTTACACCCACTCCCCTATGTTATATGTTGACATATCGATAAATATGTAGGTTATGTTCGTTTCTTTATTTCCGTCAATACAGCAGTTCGAAACTTCCAACGCGTGTTGACATCGTTGGAATGCACGGAGAAAAAGGTCTAGTTGGGCCTACTAGATGAATCTAGTTACGCGCGTCTAGTAAATTTAAGGCAGAAGTTCCGTTACTCTTACTCGATGTCTTGTAAGTAGTCTAGTAGATTTGACCGATACGTCGTGTTATGGCAAATAGTGTCCATAACTAGACATCTAGTAGCGTGTTACCCCCCACTACTTTTTTACTCCCTTCGTCGCTCCCTCCCACACCCTTTACCGGCAC
The DNA here is from genome assembly GCA_932178445.1 of Andricus quercusramuli. Lineage (NCBI taxonomy): Eukaryota > Metazoa > Arthropoda > Insecta > Hymenoptera > Cynipidae > Andricus > Andricus quercusramuli. The sequence goes on from CAKNXH010001458.1 coordinate 163,013, forward strand.
TTTCTCTCCCTCAAGCCTGCTTCCTAATTTTCGGAGTCGTCACCTCCAGTTTCCTCCAGCCCCTTGCATTTCTGTGTCCCGTGCGTTATTCTGACCATTTTCAGAGCGGCAGGAAACGAGAAGCGATGTGTTTTTATTTTTGTTTCTATTCGCGTGTATTAAAATAAGTGAATTCCGTGATGATACAGTGGATAATCTTTAGGCCTTGTGGAACCTTTTCTCTTACAAGGCTATATTTCAAGAAATGTAAACTATCTTTTTCTTCAGTGTAGCCGCCATGTTGTTCTGAACATAATGCTTCAGGCCGTTCGATTTCTTCTAATAATATAAAATCATGCCTTTGGACAGTGTTTAATAAACGAACTTCATTTTTATTGTGCTGTTTACATTTTGAAACCTGTCTTAAAGATCCTCAAAACATACTTATTTTCCTAGAAAAACTATTTCCCAACAGTATACGTCTGGTAAATTTTACCAGAAAACTAATAAGACTACCTAAACACGGAGATGTGAGCCTAACTCAACGTTTGCTTACTTTTACTAGACAGCTAGTTAGCACTACTATCCATGGAAATTTTCGCCGTACCAGATGTCTGGTAACGTTTACCAGACGTCTTGTAATTCTAACTAGACAGAGTTTAACTAGACTGTCTGGTGTGTTTAACTAGACAGCGTGTTGGTTCATATTTTACTAGACTGTCTAGTATGGCTAACCAGAATCCTTGTTACCCTAACTAGACATTTTTCTCCGTGTGGCAACCGCCAGTGCGCATGTGCACGATCTTGCATACAAGTTTTCATTCGTGGCAAGCATTAACGAATTCTTGGACGTCGCTCGTCCCACTCCCCACTTACAGGGATACTAATCCTTACTATTCCTTCGTGATACAAATACACACAAGTTTCTAATATTAATTGTTCGAAACTTTTAAATGGTTTGACCTAGAAAAATAGGCATGTCATTGACTCAGTGCTCCTAAAATCAATTGACAGTGAAAGAAGTAGGTATATAGATTAGGGTGGCCCGTATTTTTCACTTTTTCAATTTCTCTGCTCTCACCCCCCCCCCCCCCCCCCGCCGTTTTTATCGAATGTCCCCAAAAAAATCTCCAAATTTTAGCAAAATCGGTTAATAATTAGGGGTGGCGCAAATACCATGAAGTTTCCAATTGGTTTAATATGGGAAAAAGTCACCTTTTTGTAAATCTAATATTTAAACGTAATAATATGTTACGAATAATTCCGTGTTTCAGTATGTTGTTCAGAATTTGTCAGAGAATAAGAATCAATCATGAATTTTGAAGTTGAATAATTTTAAGCTACTCTTATGGGTCCCCAAAGAAAACCCCATAAGTGACACTTCACCATAAATGCCCAAGAAATATTTCTTCAAATCAAAAACATAGGTATTGAATTTAACAACATATTTCTTTGATCTAAAGAAGTATTCTTTTGAAACAAATTATGCCAAATTATTAAATGTTTGATTTGAAACAATAATTACTTCGTTGAAATAAATGTTTATTTGTTATGAATAATTAAATTGTAATAAGCAAATGAAATATCTCCTTCAACTGAAGAAATAAATATTTATGTAAACATAATATCTTATTCATCTAAATAAATGCTTCATGGGTATAAATTCATGAACTCTTTGTAACAAATGAATATATTTTTAACTTAATTAATATTATGTCGATCCATTGCCATATCCATTATTATAAATGTTGGATTAAATCATTATTACTTTGATTCAAATGAACTTAAAGATTTGATTCAAGTATGTACAATTAATTGATTCAAATGCGTCCGAATCAATTCAAAGAATCGAGCTCATTGAATCAAACAAATATTTCTTTGAACGACTAATCAGATTCCAACGAATATAGACCTTTTGAATCAAAGAAATGGTTTTCTTGAATGTAAGAAATATTTGTTTGAATCAAGAAAATATAGCCAAAGAATTCATTTCTTTAGATCAAAAAAGATGTGTGTCAGTTAACTCGCGAAATGAACGCATTTTCTAAACTATATGAGTTATTTAATCAACGATAACAATAAAATAATTTTACAATTATTTAAATGGTACGTATTTGTTCGAGTATATATTTTACCTAAAAAAGCAGGAGAAACATTTTATCTCACAAAGTTTTCGACAAATTTTCATATTTTTAAGTACTAATTTGTTTATTATGAATAATCGTAGATGTTTAAACAAATTTAAATTGTTCAAACAATTTTGTTGTTTACACATTTCATTTTTGCTATTTTTTGAAAGATTGAAATATTTTTATGTTCTACTTTTCTTTTTAAGATTGCTCTTAAATGTTCAAACAAATAAAAATTGTTCAAACCATTGCAAACATAAAATTCAAATTTGTCACTTATGGAATTTACTTTGGGGACCCATTAGAGTAGCTTAAAGTTATACAATCTCAAAATTTATGATTGATTCTTATTTTCTGACGAATTGAGAACAATATACTGAAACACGGAATTATTGGTAACATATTATCGCGTTTAAATATTAGATTTACAAAAAGCTGACTTTTTCCCAGGTTAAATCAATGGGAAACTTCATTGTCTTTGCGTCACCCCTGAATATTAACCGATTTTGCTCAAATTTGGAGATTTTTTTGGGGGCATTCGATAAAAACTGGGGGGGGGGGGGGCCCCCGAGAGCAGAGAAATTCGAACAAAAAAATTCAACAACAATACATAAGAACCACCCTAGTATAGATATTATAACATTATTCTACATTAGTAATTCATAACATGGAAAATAAAGTAGGGTCCTGGGGTGGTTGAGCAAGAAATATCGGGAACACGGAGAAAAATGGATGTTCAAACGTAGATGTCTAAAGTGAACATAGTACCGCGAAACATAGAGATATTATCGCGTAACACCTGCTGTTATCCTTTCGAGGTGTTTAGGCGTAAAAATATGTGTATGTTAAACTGAAACTTCTGAGATGTTAAACTGAAACCTCTGACTGAAACATCTAAGATGTTAAAGTTTTTGTCCCAGTGCAGGAAAACGCCATCCCTCTAGCGGCCAGTTGATGAAGCTTATAGTCAGTGTTTCGTGTCGTATGTAAACTTGTCAACAAAATTATGATTATTAGAACTGTAGTAGTAATGCTGTAAATTGTTTGGTAGAGTAAAATGCCTGATATAAGGGCTGTTTCCTTCCAAAAAACCTTTGAGGTAAGAAAGCTGTGCATTGCATACTTGCATACATCTTTTATTATCCACAGAAACTAACTTTTAACATCTAGATGGCTGTCCTATAGAATTTAATGTTTATCTATAGTATAGATAAACATTAAGTTTTAACCCTACTATCGGCACAAGAATGATAGGAATCTACCTTAGAAGCTTAACAACTCAGCCAAAAAAATACTAGAGTCATGAGTAAATAGTAATTTGAAAGCTGAAAGTATTCCATGTAAATGAACTTGAAGACGTTAATGTGAAAAAGAATTTGTGCTTTGCAGACTGAAAAATGTAAAAAAAAAAAAAAAGAAAGGAATTTCGGGCACATTTAAGAAGAGTCAAGTCTAGAGCATTATTTCTTATACACGGAAAAAATAAGTATTGGAAATTTTCCTAGATTAGTGCTAGACTTCTGGACGGGCCATCATTTTTATGAAGTCTCGTATACTTTCTATAAAATGGTCATACATTTTCATGGAAAAATAAAGAAAACTCATGGAAGTTTTCAAGCGCAGTCAAGAAACAACAGGCTTGGAATTCTTATAAGACAGTTTAAAATATATATATATATATATATATATATATATATATACAGTCATGAAGTGGCTATAAAATAACTTCATATTTGCAAAGACTTGAATTGAATAAGTGCGTGATTCAAAAAATAAGAATTCGAATACGAGTCAGGAAAACAGTCCATGACTGTCTGCGAGAATTTTCAGAGGCGCGCTCAGTGGGGCTCAGAGACAAATTCACATTGGTATGAGTGAAGTAGACACTGGATGATGATTCAGTGCTCCCAACACTCGCATCTTTATTCACTGCGCATGCGTCAAGTCGACAACTAAATTGGTTACCATCGGCTTGCTTATTTAAAATGAATAAATATGCAAATAAATTATGTCCAACAAAAAGTAATTGTAAAACGCATAAAGATATTAAGAATGATTTTAAATGATTATTTATGATAAAAAAGGTATGCCTTTCTTTGAATTTAAAATCGATCGTTTATTTTTACAACTGGTTGCAGAAAGGATTTAAATCTCCAAGATTTAGATGAGGTGAAAAATGTTATTCATTTGCTACCTTATTCTGCTAGATCTCAAATTCATTTAACAAAGTTGTACGATTGTTTCTTAAATGAACATTTGCAGGCTTCACAATTTTTAGTGGTATTAAGTATTCCTACGTCTTTCTCAATCTTCGCAATATTACATATAATACACTTATTTCTATTCGAAATAAATTAGAAGATGGCTATTATTACATTGCAAGAAACTGGATGTAAGCAGATTTTATTTTCAAGTTCGTATTTCTGTATATAAAATTTTTTATAAAAATATTGAAATAAAATATAAGAATGTGTCTCATAATAGAATTAAATGTGTTTGTTTTTCATTACAAAAACATTTACATAATAGCCATCTTCTTATTTATAATTTTAATGAATAATAAAAAGTTGCTTAGAAGTTAATCGAGTCAACACTAATACTTCTTGAAACTTCTTTCTTTTAGAAAAAAAATGCTTAGTAGAATCGAATATCTGGGTTATTTTTTTCAAAAAGATACAAAACCATTATTTAAACAATTTCCTCATTTATTTATTCTGATATAGAATCTAAAATAATTTTCGTGGATTGTTGTTGAAATTGTTATTTCTCATCAAAAATTTCATTTAAAATAACCTTTTTTTAATAACAATCTATAAAAAGTATTTTCGAATCTATCTCAATATTTCTTTCATATTTTAAAAGTGTAAACGCAAGTGAGGTTTTTCCTAAATTTAAAATGTTGTATATCAATTATTTATTGATATGATTTGGTAAATACATCAGTTTTATTAAAATAATTTGTTTATAACGCTGCAACTTATAAACAGTGCGTCTCACTAAAAGTGCACAAGGGACAAAAAGTTTGATTTTTATTTGACCTGTTATCAATTTCTTCAATCTGGAATCAAATTCCATAATTTAAAAAATAAGAATAACTCAATTTAATTTTGAAACATAAATTTTATCATGTGCCGTAGTACTATGTAAATATTTATTTATACTTCATATGGAATTGTCTGAAAAAATTTCCATTACATGTATTTCATTTTTTTCCATAGAATCAAACGGTGCAATTAGTTATTATGTTATATCTGACAAATTTGAAAAAATTATTTAAACTATTTTAGTTTAAATGAAGAAAAAACTTATTTTTTAAGTAAAATCACCCCTTGGTCAAAAAATAATTTTCCATTCTTCAAAAAGAAATTGTTTAAACAATGTGTTTAATTTGTTATTTAAAGTCAGTCTTGCAGTCAGTTGTCTAATTCGCAGTCCTCACTAAAATTCTTTTCACGCGGCCACGCAGTTTTCAGCTGTAGCAGAACGCCAAGATTTTTTACTGTGTTTTCAGCCCGATCGATTAGCCGAGGGGCTTGCGCGGTTAGGAATGAGTTGCGTTAGTCTCGTGTCTAGAGGATAGGTAGTTCTAATCCCCGCAGCAGCGTGCGTCTGATTTTTTAGAGCGTAAAAAGCGAGCGATTGATGTAAGTAATAATTGTGTGTTCTAATAATATTTAAATAAATATAGAAGTTAAAGATAATAATATTATAAATTTAAAAATAATTTTTTAGTTTTTATCAGCATAAATGGCTAGCTTGACAGTCTACGAACCCTTCCATGACTGTCTTTGAGGATTTAATATTGGAGTGTTGAACGGCTCACAAATTTTTCTGTGATATTTTGTTGATGGAGTCTAGGAGTGCTTCACTGACTATGCTGGACGCAATTCAAGAAGTCTTTTATTTCTTCAAGCACTATTTGCATGATTTTCCAATACGATATTTTCAAATTTCCAAATACTTTTAGACCTATCCTAAAGTCACAGACTCGGTCAATGAAAATTTCCAGCACTTTTTTTCCCGTGTACAAGAGGCAATGGGAAAAATTTGAAACAATTCATGAATATGAGGAAAATATTTGTGAACAAATTGCAGTTGACAAATTTGAGAAATAATAAAAATTGTTGCTTAAAATGACAAAAATGTACAACTATACTATCTTCAGTTCTAATGAGGATATTAAAGCGATTCAAATGCCAAACTATAACGGATAGGCTCTGTAATTATTTACAATCTCCCGGAAGGATGTGATTGTTTCATTTTTTGTGGAAATCACGATATTTTCGGACAGTTTTTTGTTGTTGTCAGTCTCTAGGCAAGAATTCAGAAGCACGGGTCAAAGAAAGGCATCAGCGGTCAGCAGCAAAAAAAGGCCCCCCGCTGCTTCCTGACACTTTCTTTACAACAACAAAAAATGTCTCAAAATATCGCGATTTCTACCAGTTTGAAGTTTGAATCGCTTTAATATCTTCATTACAACTGAAGATAGTATAGTTGTACATTTTTGTAACTTTGAGCAACAATTTTTACTTGGCAGGATGGTAAATGGTTTTTTGTCTACTGGCCCGTTTATTAAAAAATCGATGTTAGAAATAATAAATACAGTTTCGTCCGTCGACGTTGGACCTCATCAGTTAAAAGGCTGTTGGTAAATTAATATTTTATAAGTAAATTATAATATAGTAATATACCTACATTTTCAAGATATAATTGTTACCTCAAGATTAAATAGAGTATAACATTTTTTGTTACATTTCGTATTAGTTTCGTAGTTAAATCGTAGTGTCCGAATCAATTTTTGATGATGATATTTTTTAAATTAGTTAATGAGTTTTAAAAAATTGAAATTTTATGAAAAAACTTCTGAGTTTTTTGCCCATGGTCTCGGGTTTGTAATTTTATTAATAAAACGATTTTTCGTTTTTGGGCCATCACCATGTGTACTTGCCCGAGATCATGGGCATACAGAACTCTTTTTCTCAAATTTATCTACTGCAATTTGTTCACAAATGTTTCCCTCATGTTCATGAATTTTTTCAAATTTTTTCCATTGCCTCTTGTATAGGAAATAATGCTCTAAACTTGACTCTTCTTAAATGTACCCGAAATTCCTTAATTTATTTTACATTCTTCAGTCTGCAAAGCACAAAATTTTTTTCACATTAACGTCTTCAAGCTCATTCACGTGGCATACCTTCAGCTTTCAAATGACTATTTACTTATTATTCTAGCATTTTTTGTGGCTGAGTTGTTAAGCTGCAAAGGCAGATGCCTATAATTTTTGCGCCGTTAGTAAATATATAGATGTTAAGTGTGAACATCCATTTTTCTCCATGAATTTCCAACCATGATGAAAATAAAGTATATCAAGGCCAATTTTTTAATGCTTTGCAAATCTTTGACTCGGAATACCTTGTAAAATAAATTATCATTATGTGGCAGTTTTAATTATTATAAAACAATGTTAAGTTAGCATTTATGCTTTAAATTGTAATCAGGCAAAAGTGACGGTTTCGCAATCAATATGAATGTTTTAGAGAATTCGAAGTCAAATATTGGCAAATAAATCAAAACTGGCGATCATTTCAATCAAATTTTCCTATTGGTCAATTCATTCAGTTTTAAATATTTTACTTTTAAAGTAACTTATACTGAATTAGTCATTATAAATAATACAAGCAGTACGTTTCACTTTATCAATTTAGAGTGTAGAATTGTAGATTATAGCTAGATCGGTAGTCGATAGATCGATATAGGTCGAAGGTGGCATAAGGCCCCATTGAAAGTCGACCGTTGTTCTCATTTTACGCCCGCATTCACGTTCTTTGTCATAGTATAAAACAGTCGAAACTTTATTTTTGTAATAAATAAATATTAGTCCTGTTTTCTACTACTTTTAAGTTTATACAATTCTTGCAAGGAAACGCATGGCATCTATATAATTTTTACAAATTCATTTATTTTACATTACATTATCACATTGCTTATGTAACTTTTTTCATTTATGTTTATTGGCTCTTATCGGTTATAAAAGAGATTTGTATGCCACTTTTATTATTACGTACTGTCTACTATATTATGGAATTTTCAGCTTTGATATATTCTGCTTCATTCTCTGCATATATTATAAGCTCCAGTTATAAGTACTTAACAACTTTTTAGCTATTTAAATATAAAAACTTATACTATAGGTACATGTCTTAAATCATCGATAGGGTAGTTAACAGTGTTTACACCGAAGAAAAAACAAAAGTTAAGCGTGTTGCAGATAAATTTGGAACTGTTAAAAATTGAACATAATTTGGGCAAAATTTTGATTGATAGGTTTGAAGAATAATTCTAATGTCATATACTGCGCCACGTTGGAGTGAGCAAATTTGGAACATAGAATCGGTAACAGAAAACACAATTAAAACATTGTTATTGCTTGTACATCTCGGAGATGTCATCTTCTCTTAAATATATATATATATATATATATATTTAAAATGCATACACGTGAGACGCACACACGGGCGCGCAGTCCACAAGGAAGGGAGGTGAGTGTGGGACTTACCGGAACGGCACCTACCCACTAAACCTTAACTTGTATTCCCGCCAACCCAGGACTCCGGAACCGCTTTCGCATTACTTCAGAGTCCCAGGCCAAAGGCCATTAAGTCGTGCTTCGACTTCCACTTTTACGTGCCAGCTGGGCATTCTTCAAACCATCATCCAACCAGGATGCACGCATCGTCCTCAGCAGTGTGATGTTACCACACAACGGGCTCGTCGGCCGTCGGCATCCTGGGTGGGCTTTTTCGGTTAGGCAGCGCGTCCTTGAGGCTTCTTCATCGAGGCGGCTTCTCTGAACGCCCTACATCTCATCGTCCCCGGCTGATGATCAGTCCTGGGCTTCCCTTCTGCTGCAGCGCAGAGGAAGCACTGCGGCGTACTTTCGCCTGCCGCAGCCCTATGGCCCTCTTTGCCACACTTCCAACACGATCTTGTCCTATCTGGACACTCACACTTCACCGCCTCATAACTAAAGCCCTGGCAACGGTAACATCGAAGTACCTCTGCCTTCTTCCGGACCCTACAGGACATCCAACCCACCTTTAGATGTCCTGTCCGGATGAGTCGAGTCGCCAGCTCCTCATTGAGCTCAACATAGGCCTTAAGGTTACCCCTAAAGGCCCTCTTCGTGATGTCCACCTTCAAACTTTCCAGAGATATACCGCCGAACTGATTTCGCACGGATTCCTTCACTTCCTCCGCGAGCGACGACAGCTTTGCTCTGCCGTCCGCTGCAGGGCCTACCTCTATGAGGACCTCTCCCTTCCTCGTCTCTCGGACACCCCTGATTTTGACGCCAAGGGTGTCCGGTTTCACCTTCATCTTGAGGTCCCTAAGGACCTCAGCATAGCTCGATCCCTGAGCCGGTTTTATCAGGACAGCCTCGGGTCGAGCTCTTCTATGCTTCTCCTTCTTCTTAGTGGGTGCGGGTGCAGCTGGTGTAGCCCCTGCCACACTCTTTTTCGGGGTTGAGGGCGCTGCTACTGTAGTGTGCGTCCTTGGCTTCTTCTTCGCTTGTTTGGAGGAGCCAGCCTCAACGCGACTCGGGGTGGGCTCCCGTTCGCGATTCCGAGCGGGAGCTTCCATGGCTTCTTCCGTCTGGCTCCCCGTTTGGCTGATTTCTTTCACTGCTTCAATCATTTTTTTAACAGTCGCCTTCTTCTCTTTTTCCGCGACCTCCGCTCCGAAATCCTTTATCGCCTGTCGGAAGGAACTGTGGGTGTAGCCCATTTTCGTTCCTAGTTCCTCCATTAGAGTCTGTGCCTCCTTCAGTCCATTCCTAATAGGCATGAACATATTCCGCTTAGTATCGCAGAATTCTTGCATCTCCCACAGTACGTCATATAATTCTTTGAAGATTTCTCTACCCTACGTCATCCCTTTCTCCGCGTCCGCATAAGCCTCCTGACTCATGTCAGGTTCCTCCACATCGTCAGACTCTTCCTCCGACTCCTCAGACACACTTCGGTTTAAGTTTGATTCATTCTCCATTTGATTTTCCACGAGTAGCTAGGGAAATACAAGTCCACCCTCGCAGAGCCCCGCATGCGGGCGTAAGGTCTGCATACTCTAGAAGGCGACCTGGTATCCTAGACTATTGTAAACGAAGTTGAACTTATTTATATGGCTTCGCAAAAATCAACTGACAGCTGGGAATTGCCACTTTTTCTTCCAATTTAATGAAGTTAAACGATGGCAGATAGTACTGGCGTCTTAATTCTCGCTACTTTTGGAACAAAAATAGAGCCATTATGAGACGAAAGATGAGACAATTATGAGGCGAGGTTATAAATGGGAAATTATCTTAGATCGATGTAAACTTTATCTTATGTTTTTTCTGTAACTCGGAGTCAGAGTCATGGTTATATGGTTTCAGAGATGGTTTTCCGATAAAAGGAATATTCCTTGTTACACATTCACTCGCTCTACCCCGGACACAATATTCTCTGAGACCGAAGGACACTGGGACCGCGCTTTACCGATCATTTCGGGGTATCCTCAATATGGCCTTCAGGGTGAATCGGAGATCTTTTTGCTTGTGGCTTCTTATAGTGGTGAACCGTAAACTGCGTAACTCTGCTGACCTCGTAAACGCCTCTCTCTCGTCCCTTGGCCCACCTCATCCAGTATATCAGGTTCCGCTAAACCGCGGTCCCAGTTTAATCATGAGATTCGAAACAAAATGCTACAAATGTTGAAAACCTCTAACCGACAGGAGTAGCTGGGTGGTGGTTCTCGACTCGTCGAGATCTCAAATGTTAAGCACGGACGGACGCGGTTAGCGCTCGGATGGGTGAACATTTTCGGTTTTTTTACTGGGTTTAATTACTGTCGAGCGGGAGGTTTGACGCCGAAGATGAATGTGGATACTCTATGCTCCCGAAAGTCTGCATCCAAACTCGTATGTCGGTAACCGGGTGTACGTCACTAACTGAGTCAAATCAGTAAACATTTTCACTGATTAATCAGTGAATTTGACTGAATATTGAGGTGGGGGGGGGGGGGGGCACTGACTATACGTGACGTACTATCACTGGTTTAAAGAGACTTCATTATAATTCGGTTGAATTCAGTGGATTTACTTGAATTATTGGAATGCACATAAATTGGGTTAATACTCTCTAAATTACATTTACACTTACACAAATTATATTTCAGTACGATTCAGTTGAATTCATAACATTTTTGTAGATTTTGCGATAATTTGAAATCACGCATGAATGTAATTGAATTGCATTTTAATTAAGTATAATTTATTTGATCCAAGCTTGATTTCAGTTATTTTTAAAATTTACATGTAGTTAAACGTTTGTCATAAGGACAACCGCAAGATTTCGCCGGGAGCGGGTGCTAATCTGAAAAACTGCACCCCGTTCCAGCGAAATTGCGGTAAAATTTCAGCCGTAACTACGTCACATAACCGTGAGAAAGGTGGTTACAGTCTGCGATGAATTCAATACGATGATCCGACAAAAGTCTCGTGCACCCTGAGGACAAGGAGCGACCCAAGGACGACCGCCTTCTGCATTTTCCCAGCAAGCATCTCAGCACTTTGTTGACACACAGGGATGCTTTTCAGGCTATTAACCAGTGAAACCTTGGCGCCTCCAAGAGCGCCGATGATTAAGACGATTAGCTTAACAGAATATTCCGGGTATAACCGCCGCAACTCCCTTATCAGATCTTTATATCTCTCTTTCTTTTCTTTCTCCTGGGTTTTCAGCTGGTGCCGTAAACTTGATAACGAACATGGTTTGTTTCTCGAAGTCAAGGATAACTATGTCAGTCCTCGAGTGCGCAACAGAAACAATTGTTGAGAATATTAAGTTCCAATATGTGCGCCACTTCTCATTTTCGATAATTGACTCTATTTCCCTAGGAGCGTTTAGCGGAGCGGTATTTGGGCTAATGCCGTAAGAGTGAAAGAGATGGTAATAAAGCACTCTTAGTGCCGCATTGTGCCTTTGGATGTAGGTCGTTCCCACATGAGTTGAACAACTAGATAGTATGTGTCCTAGATGCTCGGAGTGTGCATGACACGCTCTGCAGCTATCATCGGGAATATCTTGGCTCAAAATGTGGTAACGGTATGCTAGAGTGGAAATTACACCATCTTGGCATGCCAAAATGAAACCCTCCGTGCCCGACTTCAATCCGGGTAATTTAAGGAAAGCAAACGTTAGCTCATACGACATCCACTGATCCCCCACATTCCTGTGGAAGATGCCGTGAGTACTCGAGATGGATAAGATTTGATGCATTTTGCTCACCCCTGATAGATAGATAAACGTTTATTTATCAGCCTGCTGGCCTTAAAAAATTGACTTGCTTACACTTCCATTTTTACAGAATTTTCTTAAAACTAACCCTTAAAGTCTAACATCCATCCATTCCTTATCTCTAAGCCGCACGCTCGCATCGCCTTGCCTTCCTCGCTTCGCCTCGCAGCAGCCTCCTCCGCTGCTTTGTACAGAAACGCCCCTTTGACTACTTCTTCGTGATTCTTCACGTGAGATGTAAAGTCATGGAACAGAAGACTTAAGGTGCATGCTTTTGTTCGTCTGCATAACTTTTCGCGTCCCGATATAAAGGCATCTGAGCACGTCCTTTGTCCATGGAACCACTCCAAATGAATAGAGTACTATTGGGACGGTAAGCATGTTCGTCGCAGATACTTTGTTCCTTGCCGGCAGTTCGGAAGACCATATCCGTCGGATGAGAAGTTTTTATCTGCATCGGAAAGTATCTTATGTAGATGTCACGTCCTGAATGTGGCTCTGTAGCACGCCCAGGTATGTATAGGTCTCTCCAGCGCCAATGTGTCTTACAGCGCTTCTGTCGACGAGCTGAGGGTCTTCGGGGATGCCATTAAGTTTTCCTTTCTTCAAATAAACCTTGGCGCATTTCTCTAACCCGAACTCCATTCCAATCTCTTGAGTGTAGTTTTTTACAATGTCTAGAGCTAGATGTAGTTTTTCTTTATTTTTAGCGTATGTCTTGAGATCATCCATGTAAAATACATGAGTGACTTTATGCTATCGATCTCTAGGTTTGCCGCGGAAGAACCCTTCGGAATGGCGAAGTGCGAGAGATAGTGGCAATAATGTTTGGCAAAAAAGGAGAGGGCTCATGGTGTCGCCCTGAAACACACCTCTCTGGAAGGTGACACTGTTAGTGATCACACGATGTTTTCCAGATGAGGTAGTAAAGCTGGTTTTCCGAAGCGGCGTGAATCTCTCTATGCACCTCACGATGTGTGGATGAACCTTTAAGCTTTCCAACAGACAGATGATAAGTCTATGGGAGGTTGAATCGAAAGCTTTCCGGTAATCAATCCAGGACATCGATAGGGATCGCTGATAGGATGCTGTGTCTTTACAAACACATATATCGATGAGCAGGTTCTCCCGACATCCTGCTACGCCTTTCTTTGAGCCGCGTTGTTTATACATCTCTCGCCAAGCAGGTCCAATTGTCCGAAGAATCCTATCATTTAGGATAGCTGTGAGGATCTTATACAGTGTATTCAGACAAGTTATTGGCCGGTAATTCTTAGGGTAAGCTAAGTTGCCCGTCTTCGGCAGGAGCACTGTGCGCCCTTCCACCAACCAGCCCGGAATAGGCTCTTCTGACTTTAGATATGAGGCGAAAATTTGTGCCAGATGTAGTAGTCATGTAGATGACAGATGTAGATGTAGTCAATCACACACTGAATGTGGGACGCGTACTGTCTTACCCAGTCTACCTTTGTGCTGAGTTGATGTATTCGTCGTCTTGTCTTACGATCAACCGTTAGTTCTGTTTTTCGGTTTGCATCTGCCAAAGTTCTCGCTGCATTGTACATACCGCAATTGATAGTCCAGAGGTCGGATTCTTTGGAAAAATCTCCACGAAGCTTATCCAGTTCAGTCAGATCTTTGGGCTTGGGAGAAACCTGAATGTTGATGTTTCTCCGAATCCTGAAGCATCGTTCCTTGTCTATTGGATGTCTGATCACGGTTGGTCTCAGTGTCGCCTCTCTTTCTCTCTTGGTGGCTCGTTCTGGCGGCGATTGAGTAGGCGTTCCGCTTAAATAACCCCTTGTCCGGAGTTCCTAGGCACGGTTTCGCAGACGTTTATACGAAAAATGCGAGAGCTCTGGGTGTTTCTCGCACCACAGAGTATGCAGTCGCGCTATATAACCTTTTCGTTCAGGGGCCCCACCTTTTCGTTCAGGGTCGTCCCTGAGTCGATATGTCCACTCAAAAGTAATGAGATTCCGCCGGTCAATCGCATTGACTCTGTCCTGATTGGCTCCCTGATTGGCCCCGTTCGATTGTTTTGAACCGCACTTACTACAACTATGTTTGGTGTTGTCATTGTTGTTTCCACGAGCAGCTATTGGAAAGGGTCGTCCATCCTTGCAAAGCCCCGCATGCAAGGATAATGCTGTATACTCTGAGAGGTCGCCCGGTATCCCAGAGTCACCGTTTGAGACACCTCACCCAGGTGCCATTTAGCTTTCGGCACGGTTGTTACGCCTCCGCTTAGGGGTTATTCCTTCGGGACCATCCCTGGACAATTGTCCGCGACTGCTTATTAATTATTGTAACCATATTCAGCAGAAACCCTTGGTACAGGGACCCTCTATCCGCGACTCGAGGACGCGTTCGGTGGCTTTGTCATAGGCCCTTTGGTTCTATTCCAAAGGAATCGAAACCAAATCCCAATTGTTTATATTTGTGTGTGTGTGTGTGTGTGTGTAAATGAAATGCAATTAGATCGGCCATGAACCATCAATCTTGGGCGTTGATCAGTACATCAGAAGTCTATAATATCTATATGTGTGAAATTTCAATTATATACATACTTTATTTTAATAAGTGCTACGTGAAAAGGTGGCCTTATTGTAAAACCATCCAGTGTACTCCTTTAAAAATTCATTGAAATTCTCGGTACATTTTCAACTTGGAGAATGTTCTCCAGTTTTAAATTGTTGAGAATTTTAGATTTACCTAATCCTGTTGGATTTGATTAGAGGGCTTTTCTATGCGTATAAAGTGGCACACCCTTATTAAGTATAAATCGAAAAAAGATGAAAGTTTTTTAATATCCGTGTCGGCAATGTCGGCATAACTTTGCACTGTGCGATACACGGGCACTGCACACGTCGCTAAGAATTAATGCCTGTCCAGCTTTTAAAACTACCTGTTATTCCGCGGCGACAAGGCCTATTTATATCGGCCTAGATTCCGCGTTTGTACCATGCGCTGCTGCTCTTGCGCGTGCGTGCGTATTCACAGAGTAGTGCTACAACAGGTAAACTGTGATCAGGTAATACCGCGATTCTCACATCTATAATTCATGTAAGGCGTTCTAATTTATGAAAGTCATTATTTTTTCAATATTGCTTCAATTGCGCATAATGACACTATCATTTTAAACGCATCATTTTTAGCACCTTTCCCTAAATGAAAGATAAATATGTTTCAGTCGAAAAATCTCCTCAAATAAATTCCTCATAGAGGGGGGCTTATTTTCACTGACAAAAAAATCGAACAACATTTTATGTCACAGTAGTGTTATATTAAAAATATCAAATAAGTTTTCCTTGTATAAACAAAGTAAAGCATTTTTTTAGTTGTATAAATCGCTATTAATATATCGCGAAAGGTCATCAAAGGTTCGTCAATAGATCATTCGAGTCGACTCTAACTTAATGTTATATTCCCTTGGATATATTCCCAAAACAAGGTTTCCTCATATAAACAAAGTAAATAATTTTGTTTAAAAATTAGAAGCGATAGGTCATAATACGTTATTCAATTAGTCAATCGTTGCGTCTCGCAGACGAGAACAAATACATCATACGCAGTACTGTTGTATTCCCAATTGTTACCAGCCGGGACGTTTCCATTGCCAAAAATTGAATGAGGGGCGAGGTTTGAGAAATCACAAGACCAATTTTACTTTGATAAATATAATGCTGTCTTTTATTGTCATGAAACACTGCAATTATTACATTTATAATCTTTGCGATCACCATGTCTTCCTGCTTTTCTTGGAATTCCTTAGTATCACAAGATCCCGACCTCCCTCACCCTTATTCGGTCCGAATAGGTATTCAAGAGGGACCTCTCTCTTCCACCTCTCCTAATGGACTCAGATCTTTCCTGGTGATCGGAAGCCTCCATATTCTAAATTACGGGGTATTTTTAACTCAAATAATTAATACATATAAGTAAATAGGTTTAACTATATTATTTTAAACTAATTTTGTAAAATTATATTTGAGAACTCTTTCAATATTATCATGCGTCTTATAATTACGTTTAATCTTACGTTTACTGATGGTTACCCTTTCGTTTCCCATACCAGTCTCTCGCGTTACTCAAATTGTCGCTATTTTGGAAAGCACATCCTCCTCCGTGACCTTAAACTTTGGACAAGCAGCAGCTGAAAATAAATTATGGGAATTTGATCATCCCGATCAGTGTCTGATCGGTAATAGCGAAAATAAATAGCGATTTCTGCACGGGGTTTGTACTTATAATACGAGTACAACGTCGACAATCAACCGATGCTACACTACTGTCCGCTTCGAAGATCAAATTATATCTGACTCTAAAATGCCATCCGATTTTTCGCAACTCTTTTAAACCCCATATGGTCACAATTAGGGCAATAAAACACTTTCCATTTAGTATATTCTCTTGATCGCAGCGACCTCCCGGAATTTGTTTACAGTAATAGCGACACTTCAAGTGTGTCTTTCGTGACTCAGGTTGATGGGTTAGCCCGTCTTAAGCTGTAATATTTGACAAGTTTCTCAAATTAACAAGATAAACAATATATTTTGTTATTTTATAAATCGGTGTTGATAGATCATAATAAGAGGACATGGAGGGTCGTTAATTCTCGAAGACACGAACAAATACACTGTTAGAAATTTCTTGCGGAATTTTACGAAACATATAGTGAAAGTTTTTTGCAATTACATGTTTCATAAATGTACGAAGCGGTTAAATATGCATTCCATAAAATTTGTAAAAAAATTTCAAAAGCGTTTTGTCAATGATATTGCAATATGCATTCCATCAAATTTGTAAAAAATTTCAAAAGTGTTTTCATACTGCTGTTGCAAGTTAGTAAACACTAAATATAAATAATTTAACTAACTGTGAAATCGCAATGCCGATTGTTCACCATACATGGTTAATACTTTATTATTTTATAAAAGGAGGTTAGATTTTCACTAAATTTTTTGCATATACTTACTTTAAAGCACTTCAATGTCCACGCTGCCAGGTGCGTACGGATTCCTGACTCGCAAATCACTACTGATGAGACAACCGGGGATTCCGCACTCAAAAGTTACTTGCGAGGGGAATCAACATGTAGAAAGAACTTTTAAAAAAGTACATGAACTCTTCTTTGCTTGTACTGCGACATTAGGCAAAAACGGCGCTGTCATTCCGAACGGTACCGAAAGAATCCGAGTCATACCGAGTATTTTCGCAATTTCACGAAGTATTTTTGTAATTTGCTCCCATAATTCGTAACTTTACGTAAAATTTGTAAACCCTATTGCGAAGTTAGATACGGCCCAGCACTGACCCAGTAGGGTAGGATGGAGCTGAAAGTGTCGTAGGGAAAAAGTGCCACATGCAATAACTCCAAAATCGCTGAAAATCCAAAAAAAGTGGGGTTTTTTCAATATATCCTAACTCGAAACGTATGGAACCTACGTCTATACCTAAATCTATCGCCTAGCAGTCGGGAGTCTTAAACATTGCGCTAAACTTACAAGTTGAAATTCTATGAAAAAGCCATTCTCATAAGCTACAGCTCAAAATGTTAAACACCAAATTTTAAACTCTTGTTTTCTAATCAAAGATTTGATCTTATACGACGATATGTGAATGTGATATATATGAACTGCTAACTAGAATATCAATAAAATAATTTTTAAATAAATCATTTAAATCGATTACAATTTTTCTTCGTGTAATATTTCGTTTTTTGGCAATTTAGACTACTTTACAACTTTCTACAATGACAGGAAATGTAATTTTTTATGAACATTTAAAATTTTTAACGACGGAACTTCGAAATTTGATCGTGAACTTTGATAATTTTTTAATAACAAATTTTTGTAAACTTTCGTGTAAGGTTTGGTTGTCAGGTGTTTTAGACCATTTAACAATGTTTAAGATTGACATAAAATGTCATTCTTTCTGAACATTTACAATTTTACATAAAGATGGAACTTAGAATTTTTTTCTTAACAAAAAAAAGACAGGAAAAAAGTTGTTTTCGCGATAGTCTCTTAGATATTCACTAATTCAATAAATGTTTAGATTATACAATCTCTGAAGTACGCTCTAAGTCGAAATGACATTTGCATTTCGCACGCAAGGTACTATGATAAAAGATAGGTTATGTTTCTGAATTTGGCGTTGCCAAGTATTCCTGGAGACTTCCCGACTTAGGGGTTTCAAAAGAAAACCCCTCCAATTCCACTAAATGAAAACTTAACATACCATCTGTATCTCAATATTATTTTATTAATTTTTAACCAGAACAGCGAGAAAATATTTATAAGTAATGACATGATACTTGTATATGGTTGCCTGATTATCGCCACACTTGATAAAAATTTTTGTATTAAAAATAGAAAACCTGAAGAGGGCCTTGTCTAAACCCTACTTTAATTGGGGCTAAATAGGGCAATTTCTGCACGGGTAACTCTGTATAAAGAATTAAGTTTGATCAGACTGTGAAATTGACTGTCAATATTGTCGTTTTTGCTTATTCCGATAAATAATTACCAGGTAAGTCAAGTGTCGTGTGTAATACAGCTCAAAAAGCTATTAAAAATCTGATTTCAGCACATGAATGATCAGTGAATTATTTATTTCACACAATAGTCGCTAAAGCAGGGCAACAACATTTTGATGTACATGCGTGCGTCCATATTATGTTTAAAATATTCGAAGTAATTGAACTGTGAGTGCACAGTAATACAAGAATCTGAATTTCAGTAAAAAAAAGTAGGTTGACTTCCAGATGTACCCAAAAGGATCATTCGCCAGTTGAAAGTCAACTGATGATTGAAATATGACTCCCAGATACTGGCTTGGTGGAAAGTCAACGTAAAATGAAATGTTTAGGGTAATTTAAGACACAAATATTATTGACATCCCGTCAAACCTTCAATTAATGTTTTTATAGATTATGACATATCCTACTTATAAAATACGATAAAAATGATCAAAATAAGATGAGGAAATTGATTTCCCGCAAAAACTTGGAACTTTTGTTTACCTCCATGACTATGTTTTCCTTGGAATATGTCTCAGTTTTAACTCATGAAAAACTGTTCACAAACGACGTACATGTCCAACACATAGATTTAAGCAGGCATCCATTAACACTGGCTTTTTATAGTTTCTGGATATCAAAAATTTTTTAAATATTTTTGTTTTATTTAAGTGAAAACGTTTCACGAACAACTTAAATATACAGTGAATATTATGCACTATCCAAATTACCGAGATCCACGCTTCAATCGACATTTTTCCTCAGTGTTCGCGCATCGCAGTTTGCGCACACATTTCTGGTAGCACAAATGAATTTCAGGATCGCACGACTGAAAATCATTCGAATGTTAGCATACCTACCAGTTGTTCTTTGTATTAATACATATTCCAGACAGAGGCACGGTACTTAAGACCAATTTATGGTTGAAATTAATTGACTTACTCAATTTAAGTTAAAAATGAAATTCAAATATTCTTAAAAGTCAGATTCTTGTGTGTATTTATGCTGAAAATTGTGGTAAGTGATATGGAAAATATCAATCTTTCTATATGCACTGTTCCTTTTCTGCGGTACAACCTATAAAATGCCATAAGTTTTATCGGAATAATTCGAGTCTACCATAACCTTTGAAGAGCGGACGCAAATAGGGTCCTACAAATTCTGTCCCTATTTGCGACCAAACTATTCATTATCACGTGGACGCAAAATGGTGCAAGTGCTAATCTGCATCCTGACGCAAATAGGGGAAACCCGTGGACGCAAATACATCCAAAAACGAATCAGGCGGACGTAACGACGTACATTGACATCTTTGCGTGATTTTCGAATTTTGCGGTGAAATTTGTAGCAATTTGTCAGAAAAAAACAAATGTTTCTATAAAATAATATAGATTCTTAGATCAGTCATAGTTTTTTAGCGAATCAGAATGGATTCCACTTGTTTATTGGTCTTAAATTCTGCCGAAACCCGTACGGCTTACACGGACGCAAATTGGTGTATTTACCTTATCTAGTTTTCTTTCTTTTATCACCAAAAGGCATAATGTGCAACTCGAAAAAATGGACTTTTTTCCGTATATACAGTACTGCAGTATTGTTAATATCAACAATAATTTTCTCATATAAACAGAATAAAAATTTTTTTTAAACTTCATAAATCGGCACTAGTAAGTGAGTATAGGTTCAACGATAGGTCGATCGATGCCTTTTTAAGACACAAATAATTACATCACATATAGTATTGTTGTATTTTGAATATCAATGTAAACGCAAAGATTAACCACTTTTAATTAGTGTATCTATAACTTAAAATCTTATAGACCTGAAAATCAATTGGAGCTATACAATTTCTCCCAATTTCATGATTATGTCTTTTTTACTTTTCGAGTTATACGCACACACATATTTTTTGAAGTTGCATTTTTCAGTTTCTAGGGTCGAATTATATTGAAATATGTACAAAAAGAGGATTTGAAAATTTACATAATTACAAACATCTCTGTATGGGCAATCCGGCATTATATGTAAAATAGAAAAGTTTCAAGGTTTGACTTATTTATATTTAGCATTATTGATGCTGGTTATTACGAAAATAACTTATATTATAACTCAATTAATATTGCGTATAAGTTAATGCTGAGTGCATTCTGCAATTAGGTACCATGTAGATTATGAAGGAGAGATGTAAGTGCTGATAGATTGTATCGCGATTCTTGTTACAACAGAAAAAAATTATCTTAAACTTACGTTAAATCATACTTGAAAAAATATTTGGAATACAGTGACCCATTTTCTTTTTTCCTCTGAAAGATTTTCCAGCGGAACAGCTTTTACGGTCTCTGAAGAAGTTCATATTAATCTTTTCAGTAGATATTCATTGTTCTGATGTTTATTAAATTAATTTCATAATAATAAAACTTAAATGAAACTGGAAAGAAAACTGAAAAACCACTTTCATAAGGCCTACTTTCCTAGAATGTGTAAAAAAAAATACAAGATTTTTTTATGTACATTTTTTGTAAGTGAATACATAATAGTATAAAATTAGAAATTGACAAAAATTGTGTAGAAGTTATAATTGTTTGAAAATGTACAACAAAAAAATACGTTTGGGGGGGGTGGGGGGGGGGATTTTGTTAATATTGCATATTTTTTGAAAATACATGAAAATGTACTCTTGAAATCGGAATCAGCGAAAATTAGCTGGTTCGCTGCGCATGTATTCTAATTTAACCTAATTTCTAATTTAAAACACAAATTTATAGCTAGAACAGCGATATTTATAATTGATCTAGCTACAAATATTGTTGGAAACGAACCAATCATATTGCTAAAATGTTTAAAATAGGGCTTTGCTGCAGATTTCATTTTAAGTATTGTTATTAACAAATAATATATATAAATCGTTAAAACAAAGATAGTGTATAGCTGAATTCGATTAAGAATTTTGGAACTCTTAATGTGGCGCTAATGAAATACGATTGAGTTTGACAGAGTTTTAAATTTTATAACTAATTTGGCAGTATACCTTACCATTGAACAGATTATGGGGGCATATTTGAAATCAAAGTAAGTGGAATTAATAGCATAACTTGTTTTAAACTTTTGTAATTTTTTAAAACTTGTAATTAAAACTTATTTCATTTTTCCGTATTTCAAACTGACCACAAATTTGTACGTAAGTTTTCGATTTTGTATGACATCTGGAACTCATGGCGTCACATAGCTATAATTCAAATTTTCTTTTGCGTAGTAATTTAGTGCCAATTAAGTGCTCTGGATTTGTGCTAAGCACAAAATTAGCACTAAATAAGCACTAAATTCCTGCACAAAGAAGAATTTGATATCACTAATAGTTTCCGAGTTTCACATAC